>JBBBDQ010000886.1:2182500-2252500 GCA_037127315.1 Ascarosepion bandense | reverse complement strand
ATATTATTACACTTATTTCTTCCTCTTATGACTATGCAAAATCGTCTCACAATCATCTCCTTTTTTGAGTGAATTTGGTGCTTTTTGTTGGTGGAATATTTAATTAAAAATAATGTACCAAAATTGAGTCTTGCAAAGAAAGATTGAAAAAAATTCATATGGAGACAACATTTTTTTAAAAATTCGAGATAATGTACTTGGAAACAAAAAAGTGTACTGAACTCTTTTATAATATCTAATCTGTATAGAAGCGATTCATGGATAATCTTCTCATAGATGAAGAAGAGACTTGAATTTTTTTTTTTAATCATATCACCCCGAGCAAGGCGGTAACGCCACTGATGTGCAGGGGGCTACGTAGGAGTGAAAAGATTGGGAAAGAGAAAGCCGGAAACCACATCCTAAACAGGGAACAAGGGATGAGCCTCTACACATGTTCAATAGACGAGGGTGGAGTGTGAACCGGGCGATAGTTTAGTCTATCTACTCCAATTGAAAAGAAAAAAAGAAAAAAAGAGTGAAAAGGTTGAAAGAGAGAAAGCCGGAAACCACATCCTAAACAGGGAACAAGGGATGAGCCTCTTCACCTGTTCAATAGACGAGGGTGGAGTGTGAACCGGGCGATAGTCTAGTCTATCTACTCCAATTGAAAAAAAGAAAAAAAAAGAAAACAGTGAAAAGGTTGGAAGAGAGAAAGCCCGAAGCCACATCCTAAACAGGGAACAAGGGATGAGCCTCTTCACCTGTTCAATAGACGAGGGTGGAGTGTGAACCGGGCGATAGTTTAGTCTATCTACTCCAATTGAAAAAAGAAAAAAGAAAAGAGCGAAAAGGTAACAGATATGTAGTTCTACTGACGAATGCTGAAATTAAAGAACGTGTGGATCATGTTAAGAGAACAGGAACTACAAGGTAACTACTTTTAGCAATAAAAAAATGTCTACTGAAATTTCTGCGACACATAATAAGGAAAGAAGGTTTAGTGACATTAACACTAACAGGATATAATGAGGACAAGAGAAACAGGAACTAGTCAGCTACTTAACCAGTTTGAGTGAATTGATGACAAAAAAAGAACAAAGTGGCATTGTATAGAGGCTTGATTTTCTTAGAAAAGCCAGGAAATTGAAGAATCAGTTCTGTAGAATTTGCCACATACTCACCCTCCCATCGCAACTGCAGGATAATTTACAGCGTGTTAGTGGTAATAGAACGAAATGCGTTTATCATGTGACGAAATAATGAGTTGTCTCCTTTCTCAGGTAAATGCATACTTTTGGTTCAAGACAATGTTGAAATATAACAAATTCTCATTGAAGTTTTGCATAGAAAATATTTATTCAGATTCCACTAATTCCGAATCAAAAACGTTTCCACAAAATAGAGAAAATTATTTTTTCTCAGTTGAATATTTTAGGCTCAACGGTTTATGGAAGTGTATCATTACTTTAGTAACGTTTAATAAAAATGTCAAAAAAAAGTCAAATTATTGCTTATTCGCTTACTGACTCCATCAATTAATGAGGGTGTGTGGTTTGAATGATTTTCTTCGAACGTTGATCTCTTTCATTACTTCGCTCGACGTGGTATAATTGTTAGCAAGCTTGACTCACTAGAACCTATTATAAGTGAGTAGTGAGTTCGATCCTCACTGGGTAATCCATCCTATCGGCCTTGTGCTATATCTAAACACCGTTTAGAAAATCAACTACTCTCGGGTGGTGGCGCTTATATAACTCCTTGTCGTCCGACTGTTCTGCGTTTGCACGTCTTAAGGTCAGCTGGGTCGAACAATTGTGGCATCCACTGACATTTGATACGGCAGGTCACGTATGCCCGTATAATACGCAAATCATGGTTTCTGATCATGTTCATGTCCATGTTGTGACTTGGTGAATTACGATGGGTTACATTAATTATCCTGTGCAATACAAAGTGATTTACTTGTCAGTTACGTTGCCATAACCCAAGCAGAGGTATGTTCGCCAGGGGCTGACGCATTGAGAATTTTTCTTGAATGACAGAAATTTTGGAACGTCATAGTCAGGTGTTCAGAGGGTTGGTTGAAGGATGAAGCAGTCAAGGGGAGTTAGGAGACACAACCTAAATCGGTGACCATATGAGCAGAATGAATTATCCGACTTGAATGTAGTTCTAACGAGGCTCCACCTGAAAACTTAAATAATAATAATAATAATAATAATAATATGAAGGGAAAAATAAAAATGAATAAAGTTTACTTGGGTCAATATTAACAGGGGACGCTAACAAAACGCCCAGCCAACGTGGGTGCTAAGAACAAGAGAAGCACGAAGCACGAAGCGCCCACGCTGTTTATCTTCGCGCGCTGTCACGCAGAAATGCCGGGGTGAACCAGGCGAGACGTCAGTTTCTGATCCGATACTCGTAAAACCAGTATTTTTCTCTTTCAAGGTTGATCGAATCTCAGCGTGAATGAAATACGTGAGCAAGTATTAGCCGTTCTCTATAGGTAATCCATCTCTTCTTTCTCTCTCTCATTTAAGCCATCATTCACCTAGACTGGCACACACACGCACACACACACACACACACACACACACACACACACACACACACACACACACACACACACATATATATATGTTTATTGTTGGAAATGCACATATTAATTTCTATTTAGGTAGCGCTCTTTAATTAATACAAGTTTGATAAAAGATCATAGGCAAGAAATGATGTTAAAATATTTTAGTTTACATTCAAGAACAGTCCTAGTCCAATGAAATAAATATCGTCCTTATCCTCAGAATCGATTGTTATTAAACCATACTTCTTTCTATGATAAAAAAGGGTTTGCTAGGCATTGCCAATTTTCAACAGCATACGGTAAATCTGTGCGTTGTGGTGCAATTGAACGAGAACGGAAAGAGAAATCGGTAAGCCGAGTTCGAACACCAGTTGAATTTCTTGCATTCACTTACGCACAAATACCCTTGGGAAAGGTATTAATCTGTCTCTTCCCTCCAGTTATGGGTTAAATAATGGGACAGATTGGGTTCTGTAGGATTGGCTAGCAACCAGTCTACCGCAGAAAGTAATGGCAACCTACTGCGGGATAATCTTCTGCCCAGTCGGTCATATCTCTTTCGAGACATAAAAATAAAAAAGCAACATTATGATGTATAGTTAAATTCAATATTATTTTCCTATTTCATTCCATGTAACTTGGTTCAATTAACTATTGCAACTCCTACTTAAAGTTGCAGCGTCTTATTTTTTATTTTTTGATACTGTATCTCATAGAATGTGCATTTTGGTGCAGTGGATATCGGCTCGGAATAAGAAGTCAAAAAGCCGAGTTCGAATCCCAGTTGAATTCGTTGTATTCACTTACGCGTAAATACCACTGGGAAAGGTATTAATCCGTCTCTTCTTTCCGTCTATGGGTCAAATAACGGGACAGACTGGATTCGATAGCCTTAGTTGGCAATCAGTCTACTGCAGAAAGTAATAGCAACCTACTTTGGAAAAATCTTCTGCCCAGTCAGTGTAACGCTTATGGAACTTAACTGACTGATCTCATTTTCGTTGAAAGTGACGTTCCTCGGCCAAGCAAATGTAAGATGTTATCCGAAACAAGAGTCTATAATTAGAGACGCCACAATCTTACCAACTTCCCGTAACAGTAGGATTTTTTTTTTTTTTTTGTCGAAGTTTACTCCCTTAATGTTTAGTTTAATCAGTGCTTTCATGGCGGTCACTCATCTGAGTATTAACTAAGCATTACGTTGCTTAACTTCTCCTTTCGAACGAAAACCATAGGCTTCGGTGTGGTCTGACTGCAAACAAAAGATGAAGTAGGTAATGACCAGAATTATGACTGAACGCTATAAATTCTAAACGTTCACGTCTTTCATATATACAAGAGATTCAAACGTAAGTTCTCTTTAAGAGAAACATCAAAAATTAACTAATGATAAAATAGTAAAACAGTTTCTTGGCTATCACCTATAATCGAGTTACTACATATATATATATATATGTGTGTGTGTGTGTGTGTGTGTGTGTGTGTGTGTGTGTGTGTGTGTGTGTAAAAATATACTCAGTTATGATCTGGTTAAGGATATGATATATATATATATATATATATATATAAATGAAAGAATGCTGTACTAACCATTTATTAAAAATATTACAATATATATATATATATATATATATATATATATATATATATATATCTTAGTCATCGACATACAAACCATTTTCTCTATATCACAGCTCATCAGTTTGGCTAGACACATCCACTTGCTTCTGGCTGAGATCAAAAATCTACCAATTTGATGCCACTCGGACTCGCTACCCCCTAAGCCATAGGTGCATGTAATCAAGTAAGAGAAATTTTCATGTGTTGTATATAAGGAGTGCATACACACGCCAGTCACCGAAATAACTTCCAGGAGAGTAATGCATATATCGCAGAAATAGGAACTGTTTTTAAAATTTTCTTCTCTAAAGGGCTCAATCGTAATGAGAGCATTATATATGAGGCAAAGTGAGGAAAATTTTCGTGTGACGCGTTTCGTCCTTTAGAACGTCATCCGACTAAATCTGTTACGTTCGTGCGACAACACATGAGGAAGGTTGTGAATTTAAAAAATTGTATATGATCTTGTATATTTTTTTTAATTTTTCTTTTCATCACTTTTGTTAGTAGAAATCGGACACTGTGGTGATAAAAGATCTAACAGGAATTGGGAAATGTTTTAAGAGACAGGGCGCAAAATACTGTCGATGCAAGGCACTCGTTTTAGTGAATTGTTTTCTTCTTTGATCGGAGGTTTTATGTCAAAATTGTGGTCAGTCTCGTTACGGTGAGCAACTAACGCAATTATTGTATTGTTTTTTAAAATGTTCCTTTTGTGTTCATATTATGATTATTTTTTACATTCCTTGTGGTTTCTCCTATGCATGTTTAGGACAATGATTACAGGCAATGGAGTAAATTCTTCCTTCAAGTTTTAGCTTATCGTTTTTGTTAATATTGACTAAGTTTTTTACGGTTTTAGATGTATTAATAACAAATTTTACGTTTAGTTTAAATAAGTTCCTTTCAATTGTAGTTGCAATAGAATTAGTTGTAGGACAATATATTTTTTGATCCATTACGAAAGGTTATTTTTCTATCTTGGAATATTTTATGAACCTTTTGATACGCATTGAATATAAAATAATTAAGGTACTGAAGAGGCTTGAATTTGTTTTCAATGTATTTCTCCTATTAAAGCAGACATTTAAGGCTGCAAATTCTGAGTGCTCTTACTTAGAATCCAATGATTATACCGGATTTTATTTTGTTGTTATGATAAGAACAGAAATTTATTTGACAGTTTTCGCTGATTGATTTCTGACGAGCACTAAGCTTTTACTTATTGTTAACACCGTGTAGTATGATACTTAGGAAAGTAAATCCCTGATCATGTCTAAAAAAATAGCCGAAACCGCTCGGATATGCAGAACATTAGGACAATTCCTACACACTTTATATCCAGAAGAGAAAACACTTATACAAGGGCAAGAAATAATTAAATAAAATGCTTAATCTTAGTACCTTGTTAAACGTTTATAATGAAACTTATATAATCCGTACGGATTTACGGATTTACGGATTTACGGATTTTTTAATGAATTCGCCACAAGTAAGGCGACAATGCGGCTGAGACGTGAAAGTGAAACAGAATGAGAAGATCTGAGCAAAAGAAACCTGAAACACGCAGACACACAAAAACACACACTATTTGAATATACCAATCAAATGCGTATTTTTGTACACAACGCCACACACACACACACATATATATATATATATATATATATATATATATGCCAAGCTCCATACTGTTCATATATAGTTATGTTTGTGTGAGACCCGGTGAGCGAACGCCCACGTGTGTGTGTGTGTGTGTGTGTGTGTGTGTGTGTGTGTGTGTGTGTGTGTGTGTGTCTTTGCGTACGTCAATGGGTGTACAAGCGTGTATCTATGTCTGCGTTTGTAAGAGAGACGTCATGACGACAAATTCTTCTCCCATTTTTCCTCCCACTTTCTCAAAAAATACCAATATACGCCGCCCTACATATAACGAATATTTTTAAAAGATTAATCAGTTTGTCTGACGATCGCAAAAGCATAAAATCCAGGGTCAAAAGCTCACACCTATCTAACTGAATATGTAAGCTCTATCACTGACATTGAGCGCTTTCAAATAGGTACCGCGCATATATAATATACTAGCAGTATAGCCCGGCGTTGCTCGGGTGTAATGAAAGCTTTAAAACTAATCCATGGTCCTGGAGCTCAGACTCTTTGGACGTTGGCACGAAAGACTAAAAAGCAATACTTGTTTCCAGTTAAAGCGAAACTGTAGACTGAAAGAAAAATGAATGGATGTAAGTCAAATTTTGATTTCCTGGTATCGTTATCAAATAGGTTTTTTTCGTCGTAAACTAAATTTTGAAGGCTAAATAAGTCCTCTGAGTAAATGGTATCATGGCTGAGACTAAGAACTACAATTATACTTACTTAGAGCCAAACCCGAAGCAAAAACTAAAATAAAAGGGCTGAAAAATACAGACATACAGGCAGATAAACAGACACACATACAAACATCTTGCCTTATATATATATATATATATATTATCGAATTTCTGCACTATTGTAAGAACTGCAACCTTGAAACCTTCTGAGTATCGTTTCTTATGTCTTTGTCTATGAGTGTATCAAATTTGATTAAAATCGGACCATTCCTTCTATAACGTGATTTTTTCGATTATAGATTTTTGACATTTATCTGGAGTACCTCGACACAAAACCTAGCTAAGAACACTCGCAGACGCTTATAGTACAACTGTGTAAATTTTCAAAAAAATCGGTTCAGCCGTTTCGGAGTCTATAGATAACAGATACACATACACACACACACACACACACACACACAGACACCCACACACACAGACACACACACACAGACAAATTTTCATTTATAAATAAGTTTAGATAAATAATATAATATATATAACAAATTGCATGAATATATATATACACATTTCATACACACACACACACACATACACACACACACACACACACACACACACATATATATATATATATACATGTATGGATGTAAAAAATGTACGTATGTGTATACCCGCAGGTACACACTGATAGATAAAGATTTATCAGGTGTTAATAGAACAGTGCTCAATGTAATATAACAGAGCTATTAAGTTATATTAATAAATATACATACTATTTTACGTATAAACGACGACTCGGAGTTTCATGTGGGGTATGTGTATTTATTAATATGTTATATATATATATATATATATATATATATATATATATATATATATATATATATAAACTTGTTTAAAATATCTAATATTAATATTTATATGCTTTATAAATATGTGTTTATTTGTGTTTTGGATTCTTTGTATTTGAACCTCTATTTGTGTGTGCCTATAGTTATAGGAATCAAAATTTAATCGGAAACAAATACGCATCTATTTATACACGGGATAATGGCTGCGGTTCGATATCGAACAATGTCATCGCTTGATTCATCCTGAAACATGGCCAGCCCGGATGTGGCTACGAGGGTTTTACATTGTTCTGCGCAGATCTGACAACGTCGGTTTTCTTTTGCAATAGTTGTTAGATATATGCCTCATAACAGTGAGTGACTTCTCTTTGTCTTTGACGATTTTAAAGTTCTATCCTAAATAGACAAATGGCATTACACTCATTATACACCATATGAAACTTTGCTGCAACATTTTCAACGAAACCAACTTCAATACCATTATGAATATCTCGCTTGAGTTTTAATGTTCAAAATCTCATATAACATTCTGCACTGCTTTTCTCCAGAATGACCGCTGTCGAGCAAGGTTTCTTCACTCATTTAGTAACTATTTGGTATTCTACAGTGGGTTCTTGATGCAAGCTTTAATTAACTTTGGCGGCTCGACTACAGTCCCTTTCGCACCGACGAGAAGTGGCTTCCCTTTGTTTTATAAATAATCCCATGGCTTCTGCTCCAACGAGCTTGAGTCACTGGTGCCTCCGCAACAGGTGTTTACTCGTGCAACCATACTGACAACTGGGTCTCACCCATTCACAGATCAACCGAATGCAGACGACAGTTCTACTCCTTCAGCTTCTTTTCTCGCACTTCCCGCCTGTGGAACTCGCTTCCTTATTCTTGCGTTCCTGACGGCTACAACCTCAAGGAATTTAAATGCATGGTCAATACTCATCTCTTAACTACTTGACCATACTTCTTTCCACACTGCCCTGTATATCCTTTCCTTTCTCTCCACCTTCGCAACTGTCATCACACCTGCATTCCCGTCCTTCTTTTGCTCCTTTCGAACTGGTTCGTTCTTCTCCTCACTCTCCTCTAATCCTTTTACTCTTATGTAGCCCCCTGCACATCAGTGGCGTTACCGCCTTGCTCGGCGTGATATGATTAAAAAAGAAAGTTATTTTTAAATTCACACAAAAAATGAATTTCTCTGATTTTCCCTCCTTCTATACTTTTTCACATTAAAAACACAATCGTAGACACGAAAATGTTACTTTTATAATACATACACACTTGTGCAAATTGATTGAAACAACTGCTTTACTTTCTTTTCTTTTACCATTCTGTCAGTTTTAGACCCACTGGAGTTTCCGGGTATAATCGATTTGTATTTTTTCTCTGATTAGGTCATTTGTAGTGTCGTGAAGTAATATGAATCTATTTTCGGGGTCTATGATGAAATTTGTTTGGCCTTTAAAAATAGTGCGTCATCCGTGATTGCATCAGATTTTTCTCATGTTCATGCACTATTGTCTCGACTGTGGATTAGTTGTCTATGGCCATTGTCTGCGATAAACTTTGCTCCAAGGAAGCGTAAGAAAATTATATCGCTGCATTAACACACTGGTAAGCCTTAGAGAGAGATCGCGGATATTGTTGTCGTCAGCCTTTCAACTGTCAGTCGTATCATCAATGCGAAGAAACAAACTGGATCCATTAGTCCAAAACGTAAAGGAAAATGCAATTGGAAGAGAAGAACAACACCAAGAGACGGCGTATATATGATCAGGGAAAGTGTGAACGATTCTAGGAATGGTGTAGTTTCAAATTAATCTATCCAATTATTTCATTTGAGCATGTAAACAACAATCTCGCAAAAATGCTCCTCACTGTTAGTAGCAGGCAAAGTTTATACTACATTAACAGAATGATAGATATTGCGTACCTCCATTAAATCGCTAAAAAACAGCATACTATGAATAATAAAAACCCCAAATTTTATAAAAACAAAATTTTTCCATCAAAACGTTTATATTATAATTAAGAGGAAAGATCAAAGTATTTTTAATTATTAAAAAAAAAAAAATTAATCTTTTCTAACACGTTCGAAATTTTAATTAAAAAATCTTGTTTTGATCTGCGTTAGCGGGTAACCAGATCGTTACGAGAGTTTACAATGGAAAGCATAATATTTCATTTTTTAAACACATTAATTTGGAAATTCTTGCAAAAATCAAATAATTGTCGGATTTTAATGAAACTTTCAGGACTTATTCACAAATAAATTAAATTGTATTTGATATTATTAGTTTTTTAAATCTTACTAAACATATTTTTTTACATCTGTTACCCCACTCCACGTAAATTCATGAAATTTTAAGAAATGAAATTTTGTTGCGATAAATGATTACGCCATTTAAACGCAGGACTCATTATGAAATGTAAACATTCTATTACATTTTTGAAAAATTTGGCCTATATTTCCGAAAATCTGCTCCCAATAGTAAAATGAAAAATGCAATATAACTATGACATTATTTAATTTGATAAACTTTTAATTGATTGAATAAATAATGAAAATTAATGACATTATAGTCTGAAGAAAACAAAATTTGATTACTATTTAAATCTTAAAATAATAGTTTTCCATTTTTTTTTTATTTATTATAATTTATAAAGTTTCGAAAATATTTTTAAAATACTTCCAATATTTGTTGGGGGTCAGTTTAAAATTTAATTAGGCGAATATTATACTTAGTAATTGAAAAATAATTTTTTATGTGTGTATTTAAATTTGTTTTGTATGGTAATTTCTATGTGCAAATTAAAAGGTCAGGGTTTCCTCCCCTTCTCCAAAAAAATTGTACAATTTTGTCACTTGTGATCACCATACACTTATCTTATATGTAATCTGACAACCTGTCAATACGTTTGATATACGGCAGACAGGTCAAAAAGTTCAAATCTGTGATTAAGAAATAATTTTATTCTAAATTTCACGCTACAAATAAGTAATACTTGGGTAAATCAGATTAATTTTACATAAAATTTGTTAATTTTCCAAAAGTTATATGTCGCAGATGTATATTCTATTTCTGAATGATTTTTAAAACCGAGAATTAACTATTGTTATGTCGATCGCTTACAAATGGCGGAAAAATTGAAAGATTAAAGAAGAATTGGAAAATTTTAGATTTCAATCAATCTAATATTTGTTTTAAATACACCAGAGTATTTTAATTAACGGAAATAGCAAACGTAATCATTTAGCCTTTGATTAAAACTAAAATAAAAGTTTCAAGAAAAGATTTTATTTTTAAAAATTCAATTAAAAATTCAGATATCGAAAATGAGTGGGGGTACCTAAATGTGTGTGTGTGTGTGTGTGTGTGTGTGTGTGTGTGTGTGTGTGTGTGTGTGTGTGTGTGTGTTAGGTATTTACAATTTGCTATATTTATTGGAAAAGAATACTCAATATCGGAAATAGAATGAAAGATTGTCTGTAGAGTACAGTGAAGGTTAAAAATAGCAGTCACTATGGAGTATTGATTCCAATATCCAAACTATTTCTATCTATCTATCTATCTATCTATCTATCTATCTATCTATCTATCTATCAAAGATAGATAGATAGATAGATAGATATTTAAACGCGTGTAGATCAAAATGGACGGAAGTAGAACTCCACGTAACTAAAAAGAAAGAAAGAAAGAAAGAAAGAAAGAAAGAAAGAAAGAAAGAAAGAAAGAAAGATAGGTAGAGTGAATACACTGAAATTGAATGATGAACGCTGACGTATGTTGGACCGTAACAATACTTGGAAATCGATACTAGTCATTTGTTTCGCTAGACTTTATTTTCCGTTCAGCTGATATCGTCTTTCTTCTTTCTCTAAAAAAGTTAATCTTATAATAATGATGGCAGACAATTGGCTAAAATATTACTGTGCCCCTTTGTGAAAGAAAAAGAAAGGGAGATAGAGTGGGGAAGAGAGAAATGGGTGGTGAGGAAAAGCAAAAACAAGATAAAGAAAATGTCAAAAAAAAAGAACTCTAGCTGTAACAGTTATTATCTTGTCCGTTTTTCTTGTGTACGTTTCAAGTCAGTGACTCTTGTGTCCAGCGAACGTTGTGGTCAACTTCCATGACCGTTTGTGACACACAAATGATAGGATGGATACAAAGCTGTGTCTGGTCATCGTAGAGCAAAAAAATTAGAAAGAAGGTGAAGTTGGCGATGGGAAAATTAGCGACTGACAGACATTTCCAGATAGTAGGGATTAAAGAGATTACCCTAAGAAAGTGTTCAATGTTTGACTCAGGGATATAGGGGGCAACTTTGGTAGAATAGATTTTGAAAATGAACTTAATATTTTAGGACAACCCATTTTAACCCAGTGTCCTCATTTGATGACAGCATCCCGACTTCACTTCCCGACTGTGGAATTCTCTTCCAAATGATTGCTTCCTCGACGGCTACAATCTCCAGGAGTTTAAATGTAAGGTCAATAGACACCTCCTAACACACTAACCTGCTCCCATTCTATCAAAGACTCTTCCCATCTGCCCAACCCTCATCCTCGCTATCCTTACTCATCTGTCACCTTCCTCCTGACATTCCCTATGTCTAACCACTCCTTCTCTTTACCTTCCCCTATGTAGCCCCATGCGCAATAGTGGCAGTGGAATGCCTTGCTTGGGGTGAGATGATTAAAAAAAATAAATAAATAAAATAAAAAACTGTAAAAAATAATGCGTATCAATCATTATATAAAAACCATTATTATATATAGATAGTGAGTACATATTGATTCATCAATAAAATTACCTTCAAAATATAGCCCGGTTGGAAGAAAAATTCTTGTGATTTGTAAATGAATTTAATGTTCTAAAACCTGAGGACACTGGGGTAAAATTGATTAAAAGCAATAATGCATACAACAGAAGTTTAAATTATTTATTAAAAAATGTGGGCTCAGTATTGTCAACACCGATCTTTGGACATTTAATCGCATGTAGTAGGATTATACGAGTTCTGTCGGTTTATTTCACATGCCTACCAAATAATGTCCGTTAGGTGGTAATATACAAAGAAAGAGATTCAGAAATCTCTGTTTTAATTTTCTTTATTAAAAAAAGAATGATTTAGTAATAAGACGATTTTTTCAGATTTTTAGTCGCTGGAGAACCACATGGCATTGAAACGAACACAATATAATACAAATAAAAAAATTACCCACGACTTATATGATGACATAGATACATATCTAATTAGTTTATCAAGCCAACAGAATGCTTCTCAACATGCGCACTCAGTACAGCATATTACACAACATATGAGGTCCTAGGATTTCTCGATGACATAGAGACACACCTAATCATTTTATCAAGCCAAGCCAAGCAAACATTCTTCTGAAAATGTTCATCAATACAGCATAGTACACAACATATGACACCTTTGGCTTACTCGATGACATAGAGATGAACCTAATCATTTTATCAAGCCAAGCCAAGCAAAGCAATAATTCTTCTGAAGATGTTTATCAATACAACATAGTACACAACATATGAGACCCTAGGCTTACACGTTGATATAGAGACACACCTAAACCTTTTATCAAGCCAAGTCAAGCAAAATTTCTTCTGAAGATGTTCATCAATACAGCATAGTACACAACATATGAGATCCTAAGCTTACTCGTTGATATAGAGATGGGCCTAACTACTTTATCAAGCCCAGCCAAGCAGAAACTCTTCTGAAGATGTTCATCAATTCAGCATAGTATACAACATATGAGGTCCTAAGTTTACTCGTTGATATAGAGACGCTCTAATCATTTTATCAAGCCAAGCCAAGAAAGAACTCTTCTGAAGATGTTTATTAACAGTGCATAGTACACAACATATTAGACCCTAGCATTACTCAATGTCATAGAGACACACCCAATCATTTTTTCAAGCCAAGCCAAGCAAAAAACTTCTGAAGATGTTCATCAATACAGCGTAGTACACAACACATGAGACTCTAAGCTTACTTAATGATATAGAGACATTCCTATTTTATCATGTCAAGCCAAGCAAGAACTCCTCTGAAGATGTTCATTCAATACAGCATAGTACACGATATATGAGACCCTAGGCTTACTCGACGATATAGAGACATTCATAATTATTTTATCAAGCTAAGCCAAGTAATAATGTACAATGTTGCTTTAATAATATTGATTATTTGAAAGGAAGTATATAGTTTTATAACATCATATTAAAGTTTTAAATGGAACTACAGCAAAAGAATATTTATTTGAAAAAAATAAGGGTTGTCTGTTATATAAATTCTGTTATTATTTAACACCAAAATGATGATACATTTTCAATGAGAAAGGAATATTATCTCATCCTAAATGTTATTAACACTACTATAATGATTATTGAAAGTTTAGCAAAAGATAAAGTTTGCTGTGAACGCAA
The DNA here is from genome assembly GCA_037127315.1 of Ascarosepion bandense. Taxonomy (NCBI): domain Eukaryota; kingdom Metazoa; phylum Mollusca; class Cephalopoda; order Sepiida; family Sepiidae; genus Ascarosepion; species Ascarosepion bandense. The sequence continues at coordinate 2,238,681 of JBBBDQ010000886.1, read as the reverse complement.
TCATAACTCAGTGTTTATATTTTCTCAGTTCATATTACAAGGATATAAGCTGATTTCATTGATAAGAAATTATTCTTCGAATATGCAATTTATTATGAAGTTATGCCAGTAATATATAAGATAGAAATGGTTTTATTACTTTTATTGTCAGTTTATTTGATAATGTGAATCTTTTCATATACGTTATTAGTTATAACATCGAACTCGAGGTTAGCCTATCAGCAAACATCACTCAGAATCTAAGGGTTTCTTTAAGAATTGTAAACGAGAAGGACAAACAAGGAAGACTTAATCAGTGACGACCACAGAATTATATACAAAGGAGGTGAAAATAACGAAAAAGAAGATGGTGTTATATTGGATAAAGACACAAGGGATACTTTGAAATATCTTAACGAATTCTAATAGTTAAACGGAAAGGGAAGACTTTTAATATATCGGTAATAATGGTATATTCACAGACAACACAAAGTACAGAAAAAGAAATAGAATCCTTCTACTCCATGCTCGATTATGACAAGGCACAGTGCAAATCACAAGAAATCAAAATTATCATGGAAGACCTGAATGGCAAAGTTTGCAAAATGCGAGAAGATGAAACGGTTGGAAATTTCGGACTAGCACCCCACAACGGCCGTGGTGAGAACTGGGTCCAGTGGTGCACAGCGAATGACCAGATAAAAACCAACACCTAGTTCTAAGAGTACCCAAGAAGACTATGGACATAGAGAGGTCCAAGAGGAGAAATTGAGAACCAAATTGATTATGTTACTATCAATAAGAGATTCAGAAACAATCCTTCACTGCAAAGTCTATCCAGGTGCTGACTGCGGAAGTGACCACCTATCAGTTGTATGCAAACTATGGATAGAACGAAGAAGATGAAAGAAACCTAATACAGCCCTAACACTGTAGTGCAATAGACTCGTGAATGACCTGAAACTGCAGGAAATGTATACGGAGAGCGGGAAAATAAAATACGAAAGACCAATTGAAAACAGAAACTCAAAATAGAACGCAGTAAGAGTAGCTCTAGTGACATGAACGGATGACATTATCCCAAAGAAAAAAACACGTCGAAAGAAAAAGTGAGTGAATAACTGAAGAGATTTTTTATATAATGCAAAAGAGGCAGGAAACGAGGCCAAAATATGGAACGGAATACAAGAAAATACACAAAGAAATAAGGAGCAAATGCAGACAGGCTAAAGAAAGATGGCTCAATGACAAATGCGCCGAAGTAGAGAGTGAACACAACAAATAATGGTGATATGCATAAAAAAAACTAAAGGATATAACTTGTCAAAAGACCTGCTCAACACCAGGACGTATAAAAGCAAAGAACGGTACACTCTTACTAGAAAATAAAAAAAATACTTCAGAGATGGGCTGAGTATATTGGTGATCTCTTCCACGACAAGAGAGAGCAACCAACAATACCCAAAAATGCCAATCGAATAAAAATATTAAAAACTGAAGTGGAATCGGCAATGAGCAAATTGAACAGAAACAAAGTAGCAGAACCCGACGGTATTGTAAGAGAGATGCTGAAATCTACAACATTGGCAAAATACTGGAGGACCTAAGGAGATCAATTTTCATAGCACTAAGAAGCCAGGTGCAAAGGAATGTGAACTCCACCGAACGATCAGCTTAATGAGCCACTTAACAAAACCCACCATCCGGATTCTGATGAACAGAGCGCACTGCAGAATCGGCCTGGGGATAGGAAAAGTACAGTATGGCTTTGTTAAAGATGTAACACTATTTTTGCACGCGGAAAAATATAACACTATTTTAGCACGATGGAGCGAAAAAAATATTATTAGTTGTATTATTAATTGTGAAGATTAATTGCTCCAATATGATTAGAGAAAAGAATAAACTTATATAGATAATAAAGTTGTTTATTCGGTTGCAATATGAACGCAGCTAATGAATTGTGAAGAGAGAAAATATTGCAAAATGAAATATTGAAAACGAGCTGAGTATAGATGTGAATTGAAAACATTGATGACGGGGTCATCGCATCGGCCGGGAATTATTTGACAAAGCGGAAACAACGTGACTAAGAAAAGTACCATGAAAAGCACTGAGCTTTACAGCTGTTAAAAGTGGAAAGTAAGTCGTAGCCAAAACATTGTTTTGGATTATTGAAAAAAGATTGTCACAAATCTTTGATGAGCCCAAAAGGTTGAATCCTAAAATTTTGAGTTTTCCTGTGAACAGATTTAAAACCTGAAAAATAAATGATGTAATCAGTTGAATCAAAGGAAGAAGACGGAAAGAAGTGATATCACCAAAAATATTGCTGATTCATTGGTTAAACCAATGGAAGAAAGTAACACCGCCTCAAAATGTGAATGCGGAAGTGATTTCATTAGTTAAAGTTTTGATTTGCATAGACACCCCGCGTCCGTCATGCCTCCCATGAGAGAATTTGGGAGAAGCATAAATACAGAGACCAGGAGGACCAAAATCAGTTGAAGTTGGAGTTTTAGTTGGGTTGAATTGAGTTCGAGTTGAGTTCGAGTCAAGACGAGACCAGTCGAGATTTAACGACAAGTGAGTGATGGCTCCCAGCCGGCGAACCACGACCGTAGAGATAGAGACAGTCGCCTCCGATAGAGTTCCTGGCTGAAAATGTAAAGAAGCAGGGAGAGCCAAGAAAGAGTCCAGCAGACTGACCGACCGAAAAGAGTTAAAGTGGAACAACGAACCAACCAAAGTTAACGACAAAGTAGACTACTTAGCGCTACCTACCACACACAGAGACATTCCTTTAGCAGTTTCCTTAAAGCTTCGGAGTAAAGCGAAACAAAGACATTTTGAATCGTCACAAACTTGAAAACTCTAATTGGAGTGAACAGACATTACCAACCAAAACCTCAAATCAATGTTAAGAATACAAACACTTCTCTCAGACGAAACTTCCGCTCCGTTCCGACGCGAGCGTACCTTCCCTCGCGAGCGTCCGTTCACAGGCGGATTATTTGGCCGTGATCGTCTAGTGGTTAGGACCTCCCGTCACAAAGATACCGGATCAAGGAATACAATATTGACCCTCAGAATGCTATCTGAAAAAGCAATGCAAATGCAGAGGGACCTCTATCCGTGCTTTAAAGACGTTTGACAAAATATGGCACAAAGACTTAATGCCCGACAACCCCGACGTGTTCGGAAAAGACGTTGGGATAACCAAGAATCTATATTCGCAGCAAACCGCTTGCGTACAAATAGGAAGGGATTTCAGCAGGTATACAAAAATAGAAAGGAGCGTAAGACAAAAATGTGTTTTCTCGCCGGATCTATTAAACTTATACAGCGAAACAATTCTGAGATAAATAAAATCGTAGCCAATATTCGTCATTGGCGGCCACAGTCTCAACAATATAAGTTACGCGGATGACACGGTGTTGATAGCAGACACAGAAAGGAAAACGCAGGACCTCCTACAGAAGGTAGCAAAAGAAAGAGAGAAGAGAGGGCTGAGCATAGTCAGTCAGTTAAGTGCCATACGTGATACACACTTGGGCGATCATGTCTCGAAAGAGACAGGACTGACTGGGCAGAAGATTATCCCGCAGAAGGTTGCCATTGCTTTCTGCGGTAGACTGGTTGCCGACCAAGGCTATAGAACCCAATCTGTCCTGCTATTTAACCCATAACTGGAAGGAAGAGACGGATTAAAACCTTTCCCAAGGGTATTTGCGTGTAAGTGAATACAATGGATTCAGCTGAAATTCGAACTCGGCTCCCCGATTTCTCGTTCCGAGCCGATATCCAATGTACCATAAACTTACAAAAACTGAATGTGTGGTCATCAGCAAAAAGAAAACCCCAAAATGCCAACTAAAATAAAACAAATACAGAAATTTAAATACGCGAGAAATGTTCTGACAGAGGATGGAAAGTGAGACATTGAGATCCAAAGACGCATTGGCATGGCCAATGACGCATTTCAAAAACTAACCAGAGTTCTGAAAAATCTCATTGGAAACAAAGAAAAGAGTACTGGATCGCTATGTGATATCTGTCCTTCTGTGTGGAAGTAAATGTTGGATGATCTCATCAAGAATGAAGGAGAACCTTGAGGTATTATAAATGTGGTTTTACAGAAGGATGCTGAGGATACCATGGACTGAGCACATGAGCAACGATGAAGTGTTGGAGAGGATGCAAACAAGAAGAAAAATCATAATTAAAATCAGGAAGTTACAGATGAGGTTCTTAGTGCACGTAATGAGGAAGGAGTGTCTGGAGAATTTAATACTTACAGGACAGATAGAAGGAAAGAGAGACAGAGGAAAGCATCGCGAGACATACTTGATAGTCCTGAGCAAATGAATGGCGGATCGGAGTTTGGGAGAGATACCCAGAGGAAAAATATTGAGAGCAACAAGAGACAGAGCCGACGTCTTGAAAGGACATGGCGCATGAAGAAGTATAAGATGACACCCAATTTGTAAGGGTGATTTTAGGGATTTAAAGGCCGTCTTTTATGCGGAAATATACGGTATGTATATGTAAATTTACATATTTTGTGAATTGCCAATCATGATTTATTCCAGCTTGCAAAACAAACAAATTTTCACATCTTTATTCATGCGGTGAAACATGAATTCACCATTTCTCCATACAGCTATGGGTTAAATATTAGAGCAGACTAGGCTATGGCCATTGATGACAACCAGTAAAACTTTGAATTGCTAATTATGGATAAAGTAACAAAAACCACTCTACTAATTCTCCCAAGAAGTCATAGTAATACGAATTTAAAAAAGTAAAGGAAGCTGTGTTGAGCCATGATCAGCTACGTTTTCAATGGGCCTGGCATATAAAAGAATGCAAGCCTAAAATATCTAATCACAGTTACTAAAACTTGGTTAATCTTACATGTCAGCTTTTGTCTAAATTTTGTATGGGGTAGTCAGTGAGGATCGAACACATTACAAATAATTAACCAGTCTAGCCATAACGAATCTTATAACGAATTACCACTTAAGAATAAGTTAAAATATCTTTAGGTGCGAGAGCTTAATATAATCAGATGTAATGAATCGTATTTACTAATCATAAAGAGACAACGCCAACTTCGACATCAGATGAGAATATTTGGTATTTATGGAAGTGAATTCCACTTAGGCGAAGATCGGTGCTAGCAAGACTAAATGTAGAAAGCAACTTAAATTAATTGTTGTTGATAAGAAAGAATAAGAAAAGTAAAAAATAAAAAAGCGGAATAAAAAACACAAAAGAAGCATAAGTAAACAAAGGGAAGAAAAAGAAAACAAAGAAAAATCAATATAAATATATGAAGTATGAGAAGAAAAAAGAAAAAGAAAAATACAAAAGAAACATAAAAAGAAAAAGAAGGAGAAGGGAAAATAAGAAGGAAATGGCAGAAGAAAAAAAGAAACCAAAGAAAAAGAAACATAAATTGAAGAAGTATGAGAAGGAAAATGCAGGAAAAAAAGAAACAAAATACAAAAGAAACATGAACAGGTGAAGAGGCTCATCCCTTGTTCCCTGTTTAAGATGTGGTTTCCGGCTTTCTCTTTTCCAATCTTTTCACTATTACGTAGCCCCCTGCACATCAGTGGCGTTACCGCCTTGCTCGGGGTGATATGATTAAAAAAAAAAGAAGAAGATAAAAATGGCAGAAGAAAAAAGAAACATAAAAAGAAGTAGCATGAAAAGTAAAGGCAGGATAAAAAGAAACATAGAGAAAAAGGTAAGAAAAAAAAGACAGAAAGAAAAAGAAAGAGAAGAAGAAAGAAACAAAAAAAGAAGCAGAAGGAAACAAAAGACAGAAAAAAGGAAGCAAAGAAAAATAAGCATAAAAAGAAGAAGCATAAGAAAAGCAGAAAAAAATAAAAAATAAACAAAAGAAAAAGAAGCATAAAAAGAAACATGAGAAGAAAGAAGAAGAAAATGAAACAAGAAAAAGATGCAGAAGAATAAGAAACAGTAAAAAGAAAAAGGTATAAAAAGAAACAAAAAAAAAGAAGCATAAAAAGAATAACAAAAAAGGAAAAAGAAAAAGAAGCAAAAAAAAAAACAGAAACATATGAAGAAAAAAATGGCATTAAAAGAATCATGAGTAGAAAAATATGCCGAAGAAAAACATTCAAAAGAAATAAGTATAAAAATTATGCGACGCTTTTTAATGTCATGTTCCTTCGGGAAGTGGGCGATAATGAATCTCCACACATTTATTTTCTCCATTATCTGTGAATTGTCAAGACATAATTGGAAAGATAATAGAAAAGTCTTCACCACAATTTAGATATTAGAGTTTTCCTTTGCCTAAACTGGCCACCATCGAAAGGATGGAGAGCTCAATTTACGCTGTTATCTAAACTATGGGCAAAGAAGGGATGGGTCAATGCATGTTTTGAAGGCGATTGTGCAATAATGAACGTAATAGACTGGGCCCGAAAGTTGAACTCGGAACAACAATTTCACTTACCGCGTCGATATCAGTTACACTAGCCGTAATGTAGTTTATAGCAATAGTGGTAGTGGTAATTAAAAGTGGAATTAGTTATAGCAGCTCTACTTACTACGAGCATTATGCTTAAAGAATTCTTTATTTTTAATGAATAGTAGTTATGAAATAATGGCAGCTGTAAATAGAGTTTCAGGTGAAGCAGCAGCAGAAGCACGAGACAGAGGAAGAGAACGTAATGATAATTATAAACAAAGATAGCATGTAAATGGATACGCCGAATGAATAAACGACTTTCCATAAATGGTGTTCTGATCTGCGTCTAATGAATTCAAAGCCGCTTAGCATATCGAGATTGAAATCATCTTTAACTCTTCCTATATCGCTTGGTACGTTTTCTTCTCTTTCTTTTCGCGTAGTCTATTGTCAGGATTTTCTAATCTTATGAGTCAAAGAGTTTCGCCTCTTTTCATTTACGTGCTGAGGTGGGGGTTGATTTTTCTTTACTTTTTTATTTCTTTTTTTAAATGCCGTTCGCTTATCAGGTGAGCCATCAGGAAAGCAATCATCGATCGATCTTTATTTTCAGGCGTTTTGGAATCGATTAACACCACTGCCAAATTAAGCATTTGCCAATTGAGCGAAGGCGGTTCATAATTGATGGAACAGTTGGCTAATGGAATCCAGGAGAATCATATTAGCCAAAGAGTAGCATCTCCAGGTTGTGAGTCGCCATCAACTCTACTGTTCAATTATTATAGATATATGTTCTTTAACACATAGTATCCGATTTGACAGCCAAAATTAACCCCTCTCAGAATGTTTCCAAGCACAGCTTAGCCTAGCTCAGAATAACTCATCGATCATGCCTGGGTTTGGTCTGGTTTGTGTTACGACATTATTATTTATTTTACGAGATTATTTAATATCGAATTCTTTTATTTCAACTAACAATGAAAATTAAAATGTTGGTTTAAACAAAGTTGTAGACTTGGATGCACTAAGCAAATCTCTTTTTAAATCTATGCACGGGAACGTCGGCGTATTCTTAACACCACCGAACACCGCGTGATATAGCAGAAGCTAGCCTATTTCCTACCTCAGAGTATAATATAGTCTAGTTTAAATTATATCCCATGGCCTGTTTATTCACACATTATAATCCACAATTTTTTTTTCTGGACAAAAAAGTTTTACGATTCCTCGTTCTACAAACTTGGTAATAAGTGGATGATATGAACTCATATATCAGTAATCGGGCATCCATATGTCTAAAAAAAAACTAATCAAATAATTCGGTTGTTGGATAAAAGTAAACAATGCTATAGCGTATACAGACAATGTGAATAACAAAATCTGATATTTCTTGAACAACAAGCTCTTTATAAGGATTTACTCAATCGTAGTTGATATAATCTTACAAATAAATAAATAGTAAATAAGATTTTAAAGTTTAGAAGGAGTTGAACTAGTCTCTAGAATGAAACAGAAATCCAATTTTAAACCGGAAACTGGGGACAATTCTATCCATATGTTCAAAAGACTAAGGAGTGTGAAGTGAATGATATTGATCGTTTTTTAAAATGGTAAGTTTGTTTCACTTGGAGGCTCCTGAGCTCTATACATGTGCTGATAGTTTGAAACAATTTAATTCTTATTTTTTATTAATCAATACATATATATATATATATATATATATATATATATATATATATATGTATGTATAAGAGGAAAGATTAAGACAGACACGTTATTCCATGGTTAAGCGGAAGTATGGGCCTATTTCAGGCGAACCGTCGTCAGCTTCCGTCTTTATTGTACAGAAGATTGTACACGAATTCGTGTAGAATCTTTTATACAAAAATTCATGTAAATTCTTCTGTACAAAGATTCGTGTCAAATCTTCTGTACAATAAAGACGAAAGCTGACGATGGTTCGCCTGAAATAGGCCCATACCTCCGCAGAGGGCTACGTAATAGTGAAAATATTGGAAAAGAGAAAGCCGGAAACCACATCCTAAACAGGGAACAAGGAATGACAGCCTCTTAACCTGTTCAATAGACGTGGGTGGAGTGTGAACCGGGTGATAGATCTATCTACTCAAATTGAAAAAAAAAGTGGGAAGATTGAAAAAGAAAGATATATATATATATATATATATATATATATATATATATATATTAAGCTGTATATATATTAAGCGTTATCTATAAATTACATGCATGACAGTGGGTTTTAATCTATCTGTTCTTTCACTTCTTTATAACACACACACACACACACACACACACACACACACACACACACACACACACACACATATATATATATATATATATATATATATATATCCGAGTGACATAGGAACGAAGAAAATATTAACAATGTTCAAAACATTAATTTAAAGCAGTGCTCAATATAAAAATGGAGCTATTAATATTTATTATAAATTATAGTTTAGAACATGTACAAATTATCATTTACTACAAAGTGTACATTTTGTTTCGACCTTGAAAAGACAATGTCTCATCATGTAGTGTGAAGGGAGGTCGAAAATTCTTTTCCTTTTTCTTACTTCTTTCTTTTTGTTAAACCCCAAAGACTTGGTTATAAAAGGCTGTAAAGGACATACCTTATCTCCTAGTGTTAAACCTGTTTCTAAAATTTTTAACATATCCATTAATCACCTCTCTCCTCTTCCCCTACCCTGTTTTTGTTCAAATTCCAATTTACAACTTCCAATTCTGATTCCTTATTTTTTCTCTTCCCCACTTACCTCTCACACAAAATTTACCAATATAATATGAATTTTACATCTCCCTTCACACTACCTGATGAGACATTGTCTTTTCAATGTCGAAATACAATGTAAACTTTGTAGTAGATGATAATTTGTACTTGTCCTAAAATATATATATATATATATATATATATATATATATATATGCATTCTCAAATAGACTATAATAATTTGTTCGTCGCAAAACCAAATGAATATAAACCAAGAAAGTTTTTTCTTTCTGCAGACTATTCGAAAAGAAAATAAGGAAATAACGGAAAAGGACCACTGCTGTTCTAGTAATGACCTAGTAGCATTAGAGCCTCGAAAAGTGAATTCCTAGGCTTCTCGTTTCAGAAAAAAGTGGGGGAGAAAAATGTTTTCGCCACCCGAAAGCCATCTCGCCTCCAAACACCAAATCTCGCGAATCTAATGTTAGCATTCGGTGGCTTTGGATAAAATGTCGGAGATTTATGTTTCACTGATATCTGATTTAGACGTTGTTTCACTGCGATCTGCCATATCGTGTTCAAGATCCTGGCCTTCGGAACATGTAAAGCGTTCTTTATCTATAACAGACGCGTATCCGATAATTTCTGGTTGCCCCCTTTGGTCGGTCTGCCGTTTTCTGAAGTAATCAAGATGGCGTAGGTCGCCTGACGCGACAAAAACTGACCTCATTGTTTTTTGTCGCATTGAAAATAAAGTTATCAGTCTTCTTGATATTACCAAGATTTAAGTTGTATTTCTGCTGGTTGTAATCAGTTTGTCCTTCTTTTTTTACCATTCATGTCAGCAATCAAAGGCGAAAAATTCCAAATGTATCAATGAATCTAATTTATTCTGAACCAGCGGCCAAATCATTATATTTTTTTCTTTTTATACATTTTTCCTAAACAAACACCAAGAAAATGAAGCATTATAACCTTAAAGTTCTTTTGGGTGGAAATTGTTGAGACTTTATTAGGTAGCCCGGAGAAAAATCTTGATTTGCAACTGCTAGTAGTAACGAGATAAATAAGTTATGTAAATCAAGATTTACTTTACATGGCAGCTATAATGACATACCGGGTGTATTATACGCATGTCTCTATCCGCAGGGCATATACAGAAAAATGCTTTTAAAGTATTTGAGAATGTAGGATTTGAAACAAGCTATCAATTTTATGTTTACCATTTATTGTTTTGTTATTACTGGTAGTTCTTTTCAGTCGTGGGTATTTTTATAGTTTCTGGTTGGTTAATGATAGTTATTGTGACATATTCAGATAATATAGATCAGCTTGTACCAGCGAATATATTTACAGCACCAGTAGATGAAGTAGTAGTAATAGTAATAATAAATGATCAGTGGATCATGAAACCATTTCTGACCTTAGGTATCTAGATAAGACCCGGATGGAAATGGGTATTCGACAAAAATCCAAAGAAGAAAAAGAAGATATATATTATTATTATTATTATTATTATTATTATTATTATTATTATTATTAGTAGTAGTAGTAGTAGTAGTAGTAGTATGTCGGATGTGCGTTGTGGTGCAGTGGATATCGGCTCGGAACGAGAAATCGGGGAGCCGAGTTCGAATTCCAGTTGAATCCATTGTATTCACTTACGCACAAATACCCTTGGGAAAGGTATTTATCCGTTTCTTCCCTCCAGTTATGGGTTAAATAGCAGGACAGATTGGATTCTATAGCCTTGGCAGGCAACCAATCTTCCGCAGAAAGCAATGGCAACCTACTGCAGGATAATCTTCTGCCTAGTCAGTCATGTCTCGAAAGAGACATGATCGCCAAAGCGTGTTTTACGTATGGCACTTAACTGACTGAGTAGTATGTCATCTTTATCATAATTCAATTTCTGCTATGGTCACACTACCTTCCAAGTCTGTGGAAATGTCTAAGGCAGGTCATGGTGTGTTGTTATGGCTACATTTCATGCTTTTTCTATCTCCCATAACATTACTAGCGTTACATAGAGACATTTCTATTTAGTGTGTGGGCTGTACATAACAAGACAATTTTTTCTATCTCTTAAGCTGTGGTTTCCAGGGTTTCTTTCAATGTGTTGTTTTGTTCTATTTTCTTTCTTTTTTTTTTCATTCCAAGTGCATATATTATCACTAGTACTATTCTTGTTTTCAATTTCCACATTTTTCTATTTCAATTTCCAGGTTGTGATATTTTGATATTATCCTTATTATTATTATTTAGAAACACTTAACCATTTTGTATTAGGTTGTACGGTATTGGCATCTACAGAATGTACAACTCGATATGACAGGTTGAGTCAATACCTGCACTGGAAAATCTGCAACTTCTGCCTGAAGCAAACCGCAAGAAACTGGTATGAACATCGCCCAGACCCGATTGCAGATATAGGAATGCAACATTTTTATGGAATTTTACCATATACACACCGACAGAACTATTCAAGCTAGACACCCTCCTATCACACTAACTCCCAACTATTCTCACAACACTCTCATCTACCCAACCCTCATTCTCGGTATCCTCACCCGCCTATCACCCACCCTCTGTTATGTCCTATATTTAACCAGCCTTTCTCCTCTCTACGTAGCCCCCTGCACAGTAGTGGCAGTGACATGCCTTGCTCGGGGTGAAACGCTTATAAAAAAAAAAAAAAAAAAAAAAAAATCACCCAGACATGGTGATCAAAGACTACAAAAACCGATTATGTTTTTTTATTGACACGACAGTTCCTGCAGACTTTGAAGATAAAAAGCAAAATCTGTCAAAATACAAGGTTCTTGGAAATTTAAAAAGTGTGGCACATGAAGACATCAGTAATTTCAGTTATGGATGGAGTCCTCGGTTTCACTAGAAAATGTTCTGATAGATTTATTAAAGGGATCCCTATCAGCCCGTGTCATAAAGAAATCCCCCCAAATCTCTTTCATAAATATAGCTCGAGCCGTACGAAAAGATTTGTTTATGTCAAATCTTTGTGATCTTAGGTTGCTTCATTGTTTATTTATTTACAAAAGCGTTCAGTGAAAAATGTCATAATACCATTTCTAACCTTAGGTCTCTGGTTGAGACCCAGATGGAAATGGCTATACAAAAAAAAAAGAAAAAAAGAAAAAAAAATCTAGGAAATAATAATAATAATTAAGGCCCACATATTAAGAAGAACTTTGTCTATGTAATGCTCGTGATATTATGGGGACTAGAAAAACAAATCATGTAATGTAGCCATAAACGCCCGATACCAGTCTTCGGTCTTCGGCAGACTTAGTAGGTAGTGTGACTACAGCAGAATTCGAAGGATGATGATGATGATGATGCTGAAGATGATGATGATGATGATGATGATAAATAATAATAATAACAGTAACAAGCAGTTTCCTCGGCATCAATCAGTACGTTCTTTCGGTGTGCCATACGTGATACACGCTTGGGCGATCATGTCTCTTTCATGACATGACTGACTGGGCAGAAGATTTTCCCGCAGTAGGTTGCCATTACTTTCTGCGGTAGACTGGTTGCCAGCCAAGGCTATAGAACCCAATTTGTCCTGTTATTTAACTCATAACTGGAGAGAAGAGGCGGATTAATACCTTTCCCAGGGGTATTTGCGTGTAAGTGAATGCAATAAATTCAACTGAAATTCGAACTCGGCTCCCTAATTTCTCGTTTCGAGACGATATCCACTGTACCACAACGCACATCTTTTGGTGTGCATCTACTTAAAAAATAAAACTGTAAGAAAACAATAGCTTCTGCTTGCTTTTTCTTTAATTCAAGAAAATTAAGTCTTTAAGTGTTTAGGCTTCATTTCTTTAAGTCTTTATGTATTTAAAGTTCGTTTTTTACCTATTTTTTCTTTAAAAAATATTTTTATTTCTCCAACTCAGTTTTTATATTTGCTTTTAGGAATTAAGTTATCTCCTTTGTTGAGATCTCGCTATCGTGATTTTTTCTTACTTAAAGAAAATTTAAAAAAAAAAAGTACTTTCTCCCGCCAAGAATTTGAATCGCCCACCTTCGCACTTCATTAGACACTCCGGTTTTCGCAGTTATTCCTCTTTTGTAGTCGCTAACAACCACGTCAAAAGCAAACAAAGTAAAGAGAGCCTTTAAACACGATGACAAAGCTAACATTAAATGCTCAACGGGCAAAAAATACCATAGCAGTTTTTCAATAGGCTGACAGGTTCTTCATTAAATGTTCGGCATCTTTCTTCCAAAATTTGTTTTCAAAGTAATATTTCGAACATTATTTTCAAGTTTTTATTTTCTATATTTTTCCCGGTTTCGCTCATTTCTATCAGCGATTGTATCGCTTCTTTGTTCTCTTCTCTCTCTTCGAGAGGTTTGTAGTATTTTCTCTCTTTTCACTGTTTGCTCTTGCTTCAGACTTTCTTGACTATTGTGTTGGTAATTAAACTAGCTTTTAAAAAGGTGTCAGCCGTTCTTTTAAATCGTTTGTCAAGTGGTACATTCACAGCTTAAGTTAATAACTTTTTCGAAGCACACTTGAGACTCTAGAAGTGTTCTACGAAATCCAGAATCATATATGTTATGGTTTGTACCGACAAATAAGATTACTAATGGCCAATTTGAAACTGCTCTCTATTAATCGTCTGAGAGAGAGCCTTTTCTGCCAGACATGACAGATACTAACCTCCAGCAGATTGAATCGTTACGCTTTCTTGGGATAATATTTTCCGCTGACATGACGTGGAAATATTATATTGAATCAGTTGCTAGGTTTGCTAATAGGAAAGTCGGTTCAATGTATCGTGCTCGACAATCTTTCTCACCAAAATCTATCTTACATATTTATAGACCTACCATTAGTCTTTGTGTTAAATATTGATGCCACATCAAGTCTGGTGATCTTGCTATATAATCAGAAATTCGTGAATTTTAATACTTCCAAAACAAACCTCCTATCAATTAACCATCACAGACAATCGCTCTTACCCCCCACATTAGCATGTATCATGTTAGTCTCCCTGAAAGCAAAACACTGCGCCTCCTCGGGTTAACTCTCACAACAGACCTCAAGTAGAATTACTATATAGAATCCCTAGCTAATTCCGCTGCTAAGAAGATCGGTTCACTGTGTAAGGCCAGGATGTTTTTCCCGTCTGAAACAATCCTGCACATATACAAATCTACCATCCGCCCGTGCATTGAATACTGCTGCCATATCTGGTCGGGTGCCCCTGCAATCCACCTAGGAATCCTTGACAAAATCCAACGAAGAATCTGTAATGTGATCGATTCCGACTTGGCAGCTCGGATACAGTCACTTTCTCACCGGCGTAATGTGGCTTCCCTGTGTCTCCTCTATAAATACTTTCACGGCTTCTGCTCCGATGAACTTAGCTCACTGGTGGCCCCTATATATGAGTTTACTCGAGCAACAAGATTAGTAAAAAGGTCCCACCCTTTTACTGTGAAACCAATAAAATCTAAACGCAAATTCTATTCCATTAGCTTCTTTTCTCGCTCTTCCCGCCTGTGGAATTCCCTTCCTTTTACTTGCTTCCCCGATAGCTATATTCTTCAAGAATTTAAATGTAAAGTCAATAGTCATCTCCTATCACTAACCTGCATCCTCTCTCTTATGCTTCTTTCTCCGTCCACTCCACTCTCATCAGTATTCTCATCCTTCTCTTACCCACATCCTGACACCACTTATTACCTATCACTCTTTCTCATAACTTTCATCATATGTAACCCCCTAGCCCTTCCGAGTGGCTATAAAATACCTTGCTTGCGGCGATATGATTACAAAAAAAATTCTTTATAAAATCCAAAAATGAATCTGCAGTGTTATTGGTCTTGATTTCAGAATTTTCTTGTACCTTTTCTATAAATACTTTCATGGTGATTGTTCCGATGACATTACTTCTATGGTACTAAACTTAATGAATTTAAGTGCCGTCCTGGATTGGCGGTAAGGTCTCATCAATTTACAGTTGAAATGGCTAGATACAACCGTAAGGTCTATGCTAACATTTTTTTTTCTTCTATCCCACACACAATTTCAATTTTTTGCCTTCTTAATTCTTGCTTTTTTATTATTCTCACCTGTTAATAGTGTTTTTCTCATATTCTCTAACACTAGCATCCCTTTGTGTATTGGTAACTTTATTGACTTGCTTGAGGTGATATGATTAAAAAACATTATTTCAGACCTCTAAATTCTTCAGTAGATGTCTATATATCTTGGTATTGTAACTGTACTATTTACATTGTTCGGACTGTTGTCCTTATCTTTGTTGTCATATTAACGATGATATGGTTGTTGAACACTCCGGCCTTCTACAGGATTCAAGGTCATATGGTCCAGTAAATAGAAGCGTTGGTTGAAGTAATCCAGTACTTGACCCAAAGAGATATGAGTTTACAACCTGACCACAGCTGAGGCAAATAAAAACTTGGACAGGTGAGTTACTAAAATACTAAAATGACTGAAACTAAGATATCAAGATGTGATATGGCACGTAGAACTAGAACAATCTACCATAGTGGACGAAATAAATAGTTGGGTTCGAAATTCTAATCATCTGAATAGTGTAAGCACTCTAAATTCTTGCTTTGAAAACTGCTCGTTTTATTAACTGTCCCGGAAAGGAACCAACCGAATGGATCATTGTCAGAAGAACCCTCTCTACTATAATAAAAAACGTTGTGCATTTATATATATATGGCTGAGGAAGAGGACAGAGCTAAGAGGACCGGGCAGAGCAGGACATACAAGTGGCACATTGAACAATTTTGTGGATGGAAAAGAGACACAAGGCTATTCTTAGCTCTGTCCTCTTCCTCAGCCTTGTGTCTCTTTTCCATCCCCAATATATATATATATATATATATATATATATATCCAAGTGAATAAAAACGAAGAAAATATTAACAACGTTCAAAACATTAATTTAAAACAGTGCTCAATATAGAAATAGAGCTATGAATATTTATTATAAATTATAGTTTGAACATGTTCTAAACTATAATATATATATATATATATATATATATATATATATATATATATATATATATATACTGTCATGCTCAAGGGTTTTTGAATTCTTTTTTCTGTCTTTAAGTAGGCTGCTCAAAAGTAGGTACCTCAATATATATGTTGCTCTCAGCATATTGATATAACTATTTTGTCGTCATTTTTGACGGCATGGGCCCACTCATATTCACTAATCTATTTTGGCGGTGTCTGGAGACAGGATTCTGATTAGTATTCTGATCGGTACTCAAATGCCGTTGGTTTTCAATGTCACTTGGAATTATCACGCTCCAAAGATAGCGCTTAAAAACAGACGCGTATTTTAGACATATCTCTGCATACGTACAAGTGTGTCTGTTAATATATGTTTTCTTTTAAGCAGGCTTTTCATTGGTATTAACAACTTAGCTTTTTTATTGGCTTCATTTATGTATAACTTTTTGTTCTTATTCTCCATTCATTCATTATATTGTGGTTCATTTTATTGTTAATTATTTATCACAATTTTCAATTAGTATATATACTCGTGTATAAACGCAACCCTAGAATTTTACTAGAAAAAGAAAAATAATATATATATATATAGTACAACCGGTGACTGAAAATGCTTAATTTTTAACCTCTTCAAAAAAAAGTACCTATCTATAGTGCGACTACTTATTTTTCGCGTAATAAAATAATTATAAACGCTTGCATTATACATGAATATATATGGTAACTGAAGTAGAATAAAATCAAAAATAAAGAAATAGCTTTCGCTGAGGTTTCCAATCACATATCTCGAAGTTGTTTTTCATGGAAGATGTTTTACCCAATTAGTGAGTGTTTTCCTAATTTTTTTTTCCAGGACGCTTTTTCGGAATTCAAATTTGCTCGTCCCCCATAAAACAAAAATATGACGAAAAATACATTAAAAAAAAGGAAAAAAAAAACGATGACTAATAGTGCATTAAATATAATATGTAACGCAAATAACTTCTAATAGGATTAAAGTACACAAATTTAAAAAGGGCATGAGCTTCTTTTTGACGAGTAATCATCTTTACCGGTCAGTTAAGTGCCATGCGTGATACACAATCATGTTTCGTTCGAGACATGACTGACTGGCGATCATGTTTCGTTCGAGACATGACTGACTGGCGATCATGTTTCGTTCGAGACATGACTGACTGGCGATCATGTTTCGTTCGAGACATGACTGACTGGCGATCATGTTTCGTTCGAGACATGACTGACTGGCAGAAGAGTTTCTCGCATCAGCTTGCCATTATTTTCTGTGGTAGACTGGTTAACGTTCAAGGCTATAGAACCTAATCTGTTCAACTATTAACACATACCTGGAGGGAGAAAAGACGGATTAATAAGACAGGTTAAATGATCGAGTTAGATCCGTGCTATCTGCCATTTTGGCGAGTATCTGGTCTACACGGCCATCCTGAATTCGGTCAACAGGTGTAGAAATGTTCATCTGTCCACTGTTGTGAAAATCAAAGCAAGACAGATGTGTAATGAACAGCGTGCACAACAATTGGTCAAAATAACTATCCATCCCCTTGAAACTTTTCATGCAGACCCTTCTTTGATTTATTAAAAACTAGCATCATAGCCCGGCGTTGCCCGTGCAACTCAGAACATTTTAGTAGGAGAAGATGCCAATGAGAGGAGTAGATGGAAATCATTTATTGAAAGTTGGAAAGGAGAGCTGAGGCTGTTAGTAACCATTTTCAGCATTAAGAAGAAGGCATTGAATGCATGTTGCTGTAGTATTCGAACGGAGTATAAAGTGTAGTTTTAGTGCCGGTCATTGCCGGTGATACTTTTGTCTCCTTCTAAGGGGGTAGGGGTTCTTTGATCTGGAAATGAATAGAAAGTATTTGCAGGAAGTGGAGTTAGTAATAAATAAGATAGAATTTTACCTGATTTAAATGTAGATAGTCAAAGATGGCGCTAAATTGCTTGGAACGCAATGTTTACAATACTCACACAAACATCAAAACTCCTGATGCAATTATGTTTTTAATATTAAATGGATAAATTCCTTTAAAACTCGGTTATATAAAAAAAAATATATAAAAAACTGTTGTTTAAAATTGATAAAAAATTCCATTAAAAAATCTATTTTCTTTTGTTTTGCGTATACGAGATTTGATGTTTTGTGTGACATTGTAAACAACGTTGCGTTTGTTTTTGTTTCAAAATTACGTGGGGAAATATTTACATTTTTTGTTGACTAAGTGAATTTAACATAAAAATAAAAATAATTTATTTTTTTTTACTGAAATTAGAAATATAAAAACCATTACGCTCTCAGTTCAGAAATTTTCGAAGAAATATTTAAAAATGTAGACATTTAATTTTAGAGGAAAAAGTTACATTACTGCCACGTGAATTACAGACAGTTGATTTCCCTCATGAAATATTTAGCGAAAAAAATATTCACATTTTTTTGTTGACTAAATGAATTTGTAAAACGTCGGAATAAAAATCAAATATAAATGCTCAAATAATAATCATAATAATAATAAAAAATAATTAAATATATTTTAGTCGCATTTGACACGTGTGATTTCATTTCTGTGACGTAATATAGCGACCATTTTAGATGTTTTACGGAGCAAATGTAAACAATCGGCTCTATTGGCCAAAAAGTGCGAAAGGGAAAATTGCTGAACTTAAACTCAAAAAGTATGTGTCGACCTGGCTTCCCTGTAGAAGTGTCTCTAGAAATTTTGAATGGCGTAGCTTAAAAAATGTAGACGTGCATAGGGAACAGTCACACACAGACTCACAGATTGCCTTTTATATATAGATATAAATAAATAGGTCTGAGCATGAAGTTTCCTGAATATCTACTACCCACTTGTATGCATATACAGTATTCAATTCAAGACCGATATCATCGAAAATTATGTCTCGTGTGTACGTTTGCATATAGTATGTGGCTATGTAATGTATATTAAAATCTGTTTAATATTTTTAACGATAAATAAAATTCTACTGGTAACAAAACAAAACAAAAAACAAGGCAACTGCAATAACACGTGCATCCGCTAAAAAGATCTTTCAAATAATAAAACATTCTCTTGATCTATCTATCTATCTATCTATCTATCTATCTATCTATCTATCTATCTATCTATCTATCTATCTATCTAATTCTGTTGACTATCTATCTATCTATCTATCTATCTATCTATCTATCTATCTATCTATCTATCTATCTATCTATCTATTCATCCATGTCGTTCTGTTCCTATCTATCTATCTATCTATCTATCTATCTATCTATCTATCTATCTATCTATGCTTTTCTCTAAAAATATCTGTTCCTATCTGCCATTCTTTCTCTTTCGCTCTCGCTATCTATCTATCTATCTATCTATCTATCTATCTATCTATCTATCTATCTATCTATCTATCTAATTCTGTTGATTATCTATCTATCTATCTATCTATCTATCTATCTATCTATCTATCTATCTATCTATCTATGCTTTTCTCTAAAAATATCTGTTCCTATCTGCCATTCTTTCTCTTTCGCTCTCGCTATCTATCTATCTATCTATCTATCTATCTATCTATCTATCTATCTATCTATCTATCTAATTCTGTTGATTATCTATCTATCTATCTATCTATCTATCTATCTATCTATCTATCTAAATCTGTTGACTATCTATCTATCTATCTATCTATCTATCTATCTATCTATCTATCTATCTATCTATCTATCTATCTGATTGTGTGCGTATGTATGTGTGCATGTGTGTGTGTTTGAGCGTGTGTGTGCTTGGTATCGATATCATTTTAAATCAGTAAAACAGAATCAGTAAATGTCTCGTAAAAGCTTGTAATTTTCTAACAGAAATTGAAAATAATTTGATTCCGGAAACTGATAAGAACAAAAAGTGTGAATACAAAGGGATTCGAAATGAACGTAACGTGATGCCTGTTAATTGTCATGTTCATTTAACGTTCTAAGCCAACGTTATGCCAACTCTGACAAACTCAGAAGAATTTAATCAAAGAATTTGCGGAAATAGTTGTTGATATAAGAAGCTTGTTTTCTTTTTTTAATGGTAACAAATCGAATATGTGAATGCGAGGAGCAGCACATGGAAAGTAGACAGTGGAGGTGGTAGAGAAAGTTACTGGAGAACGAAAATCCGGAGAAAAGTTAAGAAAGAGACAAGGAGTTTACAATGTTGGGTCGATATGGAAAATGAAAGAGCGAGTAAAGTAGGCAGTGGTAGAAGCGAAAAAAATAAATAAGGGGGAAAAAAAAGAAATAAATACATAAAAAAGGATAACAGAATAAGGAAAAAAGGATCAGCATGAAGATAAAAAAGAAAGAAAGAAAAGGATAATAGAAAAAGAAAGAAAAGAATCAGAATAAAGAGAAAAAGAAAGAAAGAAAGAAAGAAAGAAAAGGATAACAGAAAAAAGAAAGAAAAGAAGAAAAGAATCAGAAGAAAGAGAAAAAATAAATAAGTAAATAAATAAAGAAATAAAAAAGAAAACAATACCAAGAATAGAAAAAAGGAAAGGATTAGTAGGAGGTGAAAA
The DNA here is from genome assembly GCA_037127315.1 of Ascarosepion bandense. NCBI lineage: Eukaryota > Metazoa > Mollusca > Cephalopoda > Sepiida > Sepiidae > Ascarosepion > Ascarosepion bandense. The sequence continues at coordinate 2,217,882 of JBBBDQ010000886.1, read as the reverse complement.
AGAAAGAAAGAGAACGAAAAGAAGAAAAGAATCACAAGAAAAAGAAATAAAGAAAGAAAGAAAGAAAGAGGTTGAAAGCGTATTATAGTAAATAACTTCTGAGAGTAAAAGAAAGAAAGAAAGAAAGAAAGAAAGAAAGAAAGAAAGAAAGAAAGAAAGAAAGAAAAAGCGGTTCCAAGCGTATTATACTAAATAACTGCTGGGAGCAAAAGAAAGAAAGAAAGAAAGAAAGAAAGAAAGAAAGAAAGAAAGAAAGAAAGAAAGAGGTTGAAAGCGTATTAGAGTATATAACTGCTTGGAGTAAAAGGAAGGAAGAAAGAAAGGAAGAATGGATACGAGAAAGAAAGAAAGAAAGAAAGAAAGAAAGAAAGAAAGAAAGAAAGAAAGAGAACGAAAAGAAGAAAAGAATCAGAAGAAAGAGATAAATAAATAAATAAGTAAATAAATAAATAAAGGAAGAAAGAAAGAAAGAGGTTGAAAGCGTATTAGAATAAATAACTGCTTGGAGCAAAAGGAAGGAAGAAAGGAAGAATGGATACGAGAAAGAAAGAAAGAAAGAAAGAAAGAAAGAAAGAAAGAAAGAAAAAGAAGAGGGTGAAAAGGCGACGAAAGAAAATAAATAGAAGAAAATTGAAAGAGGGTCTAAATAAGAAACAAGAGCGGGTGAATGAGTGTAAAATAAAGAAGTGGCTGAAAAAGAAGAAGTGAAAAAAGAGAACATTTAAAATGTTAAAGAATCGAAACAAAGAACGATAAATGTAAATAGAAACAGAAGTGGCGAAAGTGAGACCATAAGGAAGAAAGAAAAAATGCCGAAGAAGCGCGAAAGAAACAAAAAGAAGAAGAAAAAAAGGATGAATGAAAAGTAAAAGGTGAAGAAATAGAAGAGAAGGAGTAACTGAATGGATATAACCAAAGTGAGAGGAAGTTAGCAAATGAAAGAAAACAAAATGAGGAAGAAAAAAAAGGAAAAATAGGAAAGACCCTTTTTTCGTAGTGAATGGCTCTCAAGAATAAGTGGACAGAACATTCATGCATAATGGGGAAAGCGGGTGTTGAAAATTTGACACTCACAGGATATAATGAAACCAATAGTAGGCAAAGGGAAACAGCAAGTAACCTACCTAATAAGCTTATGTAAATGGATAGCAGAATATGAATTTGAAGAGATAGCAACGAAATAAACGTTGCTTAGAGATAGGAAAGAATTGCAATAAAAAGCAATTGAAATTACATTGAAATATCATGGTTGGGCAGAAAATTTTCCCACAGAAGGTTGCTATTATTTTCTGAAGTAGATTGGTTGTCAACCAAGGCTATAGAATCCAATCTGTCCTCCTATTTAACCCATAACTGGAGGGCGAAGAGATGAATTCATACCTTTCCCCAAGGGTATTTACACGTAAGTGAATGCAACAAATTCAACTGGAATTCGAACTCATCTCCCCGAATTTTCGTTCTGAGCCGATATACACTGACCCACAACGAACATCTACCCAGCTTATATACATATTTTTTTAATCATCTCACCCCAAGCAAGGCATTCTACTGCTACTGTTGCTCAGGGGGTTACATAGAGGAAAGTGATGAGAGAGAGGGGTTAGTTATAGGAAATGTCAGGAGGAGGGTAATAGACGGATAAAAATACCGGGGATGGGGGTGGAGTAGATGAAAAAAAAGCTTGAGAGAATGGATGAGAGTTAGTGAAATAGGAGATATCTATTGACCTTACATTTAAATTCTTGGAGATTGTATGGGGAAGCAAGTATATGGAAGGGAATTCCACAGGTGGGAAGTGTGTATATAAATGTCTACCTCTCCCTTCTAAGAAATGCTTTTTCAGAAATCGAATTCAGAAGTTACATTCTTTTTGAACAGATATTTAGCCGACAAAGTTCACTATTATTAGTAATACTTAATTCCGTTTATTTATTATTGCAGCGCTACTCTTTCAAGATTAGATGTTATTGGGGGATTAATGGCTGCCAATCTATCTAACATGCCACGCAGTTAAACCCCTGTTAATAAAGCATATTACTTTAGGACCATCAGTCTTTCGAGCCTCATTCTTTTGCCTTATCATTGAGTAACGAATTACTAGTGAAGGACATCTTTACACGTCACCAATTTACTCTTAAAAACCTTTTCCTTCTGTCAATTTAGTCTGGTTTATTGCCCTTGTGACTGTTCGATTGACACGGTAAATGCAGAGAAAAATGCGACTCAATATTTCAACGTTTATAAACCGCTGTCAACTACGTTTTAACCACGAACTCCTAACCACAACCGGACCAGCACTGTCACTAATTCTGTCATCGATATTAATCAGTAAAAGAGTTAACACGAATCACTCATTATATGAATTTTTTTTCCTAAATTATTTTATTTCCTGTAATATTTTTTCTGTTCTTTCCCTTTTCTTATACCTTTCATCATTTGTTCCGTTTTCTTTATTTTTTATTGATATATTCTTTCTTTCTTTCCTTTATCGCTTGTTTTTTTCCTCTAATTCTCTTATTTGGTCAATATTTCTTTCTTTCTTTCTTTCTTTCTTTCTTAATAAATGTAGTTCATTTTTCCTTTATTAAATGATATATTCTTTCTTTCTTCACTTTTGCTTTCTTTTTAGTTCCAGCGGCTTTTGTCATTTTCTTCTTTCTTTCTTTCTTTCTTTCTTTCTTTCTTTCTTTCTTTCTTTCTTAATAAATGTAGTTCATTTTTCCTTCTTCTGACTACTTTCTTTTTTTCTTTCTTTAAAAAATCATATATTCTTTCTTTCTTCGCTTTTGCTTTCTTTTTAGTTCCAGCGGCTTTTGTCATTTTCTTGTCTCTTTCTTTCTTTCTTTCTTTCTTTCTTTCTTTCTTTTTTCATAAATGTAGTTCATTTTTCCTTCTTCTGACTACTTTCTTTTTTTTTTCTTTATTAAATGATATATTCTTTCTTTCTTCGCTTTTGCTTTCTTTTTTAGTTCCAGCGGCTTTTGGCATTTTCTTGTCTCTTTCTTTCTTTCTTTCTTTCTTTTTTAATAAATGTAGTTCATTTTTCCTTCTTCTGACTACTTTCTTTTTTTCTTTCTTTAAAAAATCATATATTCTTTCTTTCTTCGCTTTTGCTTTCTTTTTTAGTTCCAGCGGCTTTTGTCATTTTCTTGTCTCTTTCTTTCTTTCTTTCTTTCTTTCTTTCTTTCTTTCTTTCTTTCTTAATAAATGTAGTTCATTTTTCCTTCTTCTGACTACTTTCTTTTTTTTTTCTTTATTAAATGATATATTCTTTCTTTCTTGACTTTTGCTTTCTTTTTAGTTCCAGCGGCTTTTGGCATTTTCTTCTTTCTTTATTTCTTTCTTTCTTTCTTTCTTTCTTTCTTTCTTTCTTTCTTTCTTTCTTTTTTAATAAATGTAGTTCATTTTTCCTTCTTCTGACTACTTTCTTTTTTCTTTCTTTATTAAATCATATATTCTTTCTTTCTTGACTTTTGCTTTCTTTTTAGTTCCAGCGGCTTTTGTCATTTTCTTGTCACTTTCTTTCTTTCTTTCTTTCTTTCTTTCTTTCTTTCTTTCTTTCTTAAATAATATATTCTTTATTTTTTCATTTTTCTTTCTTTGTTCGTTCCATCTACTTTCAGTCATTTTTCTAAATTCGTTCTATCTTTCTTTCTTTCTGTTTTTCTTTCTTTCTTTCTCAATGAACGTATTTTATCAATTTTTTTATGTAAAGTATATTTTTTACATGTTTTTTCGCATACTGCGGTTTTGTTACATTTTTCTACTGCTATGTTATTTTGTATGTTTTTATAAGTAGTCATCTAATTTATTTATCTCTAATCTGCTAAGGGTCAATTCACTCAACGGTCATCAATATGCTGTAGTGGACAGTTGGTGCATGGGTAAAAGCAACAAGACTCACATCAGTCGAGTGGGTGTGTTGGCGCCGTTAGTTAATGATGTGCTTTGAGTTTTACGCGTTCGAACCGAAAATATTCCCCCCTTTCTCCAATATTTGCTGCTGATGCCTGTTGCTTTGACATGAATCACTTTTGATGTATAACTTTGTCAGGGGTCCAACTTAGAATACCTCACTAAATATAAGTAAAACAAAACCGACTCATCGTACGTGATGAAGAAACGAATTATAATAATAATAATAATAATAATAATAATAATAATAATAATAATAGTCATGCAAGTATTAGACGTATTAAAAATCATATCGCACCATTACTTATGGCGCAAAGGTCATTACATACAATAATAATAATAATAATAATAATAATATAACCATAACCATCGCTTTTTTTCATAACTATAAATATATCATGTATTATTTGAACATAATACTCTAGTAAAATAATGTTTTTTTTTTTTTTTTGTTAAATAGATTCTGTTTTCATTGTCTTTTCCAACGTTTTTTCTTCTTTAATTCCAATCGCGTCTCTTGGCAATCGATCAAGGAAAAGGAAAATTTGGAACAACAACTCGCAACTCCAGGTGTTAATCATGCTGGGGAGTTAATGGCTGCTGTATTATGAGGTCACGCACGATCCTCTACTGACTTCAAAACCCTGTCTATAAAAGACTGTTACCCAATGTGCTGGGAAACCTTGGGTGAAATTTTGGACCCGGGTGTCACTCGTGGTAACAATATGAGAACTAAAAGTCAAACAAAAAATCTAGTATGGATCTTTTAGTGGATAAACAGGGAGTCATTCCCTCAGGAGGGAACCTACCTGATGTCGAAAAACCTGCCATAGAAACAAACTCCTACATAAATAAAAATCATCAGGTCCTCACAACCAGTGAAATGCCAGTTATGACAGGGAATTCTCCAAATAGATCCGCAATCGTCCATTTGAAGAAAGTAAAGGTAAAATGGTCGTGTGAGGGATACAAACACGTTATGACTGCATTTTAGGAAGCGTTGCACAAGATTCAGAAAAATATCACTCGTCAAACATATGACATTTGGTCAGAAAAGTTTGGACAAGCAATTAGGAAGTTGATTGGATAAAATAAACTAGCCAATGTAATATATTGATAAATAATCGATTGACAGATGCTGAAAATAAAGAACTGCAACAAAAATAGGTGAATCAAGAGAACATGAAAGGAAACCAGAAATGGACATGAAATTTACTAAAAAACAGAAATCGTACTGAAAAAACTAAGATACACACCAGTTACTGTGAAGATAATGCTGAAAAAGTAGAAAAAGCGTGATTTCACTGGGTTTTTTTTATAACCGTGTCGCTCCAAGCAAGGCATTTTACTGCCACTGTTGTGCAGGGGGTTACATAGGAGGAATATTGAGGAGTGAGAGGTTGCAGGGGGTGTCAGGAAGAGATTAGGAGAGGGAAGAGATTACTGATGACAGTGGGGTGGACGAGAAGGAATGTTATGAGGAGTGAGAGGTTGAAGGGGGTATCAGAAAGAGAGTAGGAGAGGGAAGAGAGTACTGATGAGAGTGGGGGGATGACAGAAAGGATGTAAGTTAGTGAGACAGGAGATGACTATTGACTTTACATTTAAATTCTTGGAGATTGTAACTGTCAGGAAAGCAAGTATGCGGAAGAGAATTCTACAGGCGGGAAGTGCGAGAAAAGAAGCTGTGGGGTAGAATTTGCGTTTGTGCCTGAAATGATAAAAAAAGGAACACAACAACACAATGAAAAGTACAGCCGACACCCTACGAAGAACTTTCTCCAGGTAACGCTAGCGATGTTATGCAAGTTATAAAAAAATAATGAGATGTAGCCATAACAACACACGACTAGCTAACTTAGGTCTTCCTGTGAACTTAGTAGGTAGTGTGACCATAGCAGAAACAGAAATATGTTATTATTACTAATAATAATAATAATAATAATAATAATAATAATAATGTGGAAATTGATTGGCTATAAAATAATAACAAGCAGAGACCTAGTGTGAATATGCAGAAGCATAATGAGTTGGGAACAAAGAAAAATGGAAGAAAGAACGACGGAAAATGGAAGATAAAGGCCAAAGCCATTATCCACTACACCACTCGTACGTTGAAGCTTACCTGGTAACCCAACCGGTTGCCCATCTAGAAACTTACCAGCGCCGACGTTTCTTATCTTTGGTGATCGGATGAGAACCTATGTTTCAACGTGATATGGCCATAATCTAGAAAAAACGAATTCTTGTGAAGACGAATCGACCACATGAGGACAGTAACAACCAGAGGTCGAAATAAAAATGATTATTTTTCGCACTATCGCCATTACTGCACGAAACAGCGGTGGTCCATCGTACCATATTTATTTTCATAATTTCAACCCAAGCAAAGCAATAAAGCCACTAAGACGCAAGTACTTACTGAGAATGAATGAAAACGACAAAAAATTCAAGAAAGTGAAAACAATAAAAATAATAGAATTCAAGAAAACAGAATATGACGATTGACAAAGAAAATGGCGACCATGTTTACAGATTCTCAAAGTTGATTTATTTGTTTGTGTAACGGATATCAACTCCTTATGAGCCATTTAGTGCAGAATATTAATTTTGTGAGCTCTAAAGTTTAAAAAAAATGATGTTATTCTGCTTACACAATTGAATACATGGTAGATGATACTCATCTTTTGTGCATACACATGTTTGTGTGGACATAATTATTAAAGGCAGTGATGTGCGTTTTATGTTGTAGTTTGTTAAAGTTATATTTTGGGAAAACATTTGTTTTATGTGCGTTGTGGTACGGTGCATATCGCCTCCGAACGAGAAATCGGGAAGCCGAGTTCGAATTCCAGCTGGATTCATTGCATTCACTTACGCGCAAATACCCTTGTGAAAGGTATTAATTCGTTTCTTCCTTCCAGTTATGGGTTAAATAACAGGACAGATTGGGTTCTATAGCCTTGGCTGGCAACCAGTCTACCTCAGAAAGCAATGGCAACCTACTGCGGAATAATCTTCTGCCCAGTCAGTCATGTCTCTTTCGAGACATGATCGCCCAAGCGTGTTTCACGTATGGCACTTTAACTGACTGACTGATATGTGGACTAATGGCATGAAACGCTTATTTCCTGCTGGCTGTTTAGTTGGTTTTGTTTCGTGACATGTTAATCTCTATAAGTTATTTAATGACGAAATCTAAAAATATTTTACGTGATTTTATACTTTCAGAGTAAAGATATGTTTTTTAGATATATATTTTGTCGATCATAAAATGTATTTTTGGTATTTTTTCTATAAGAATATATTTTTATACTAACAGTATAGCCCGGCGTTGCTCGGGTGTAATGAAAGATTTAAAACTAATACACGGTCCTGAAACTCAGACTCTTTGGACGTTGGTATGAAAGACTGAAAAGCAATAGTTGTTACCAGTTAAAACGAAACCGTAGACTGAAAGAAAAATGAATGGATATAAGTCAAATTTTGATTTCTTGGTATGGATATCAAATAAGTTTTTTTCGTCGTAAACTGAATTTTGAAGGCTAAATAAGTCCTCTGAGTAAATGGTATCATGGCTGAGACTAAGAACTACAATTATACCTATTTAGTGCCAAACCCGAAGCAAAAACTAAAACAAAAGGGCAGAAAAAATTCAGATATACAGGCAGATAAACAGACACACACACAAACATCTTGCCTTTATATATATATATATATATTATCGATTTTCTGCGCTATTGTAAAAGCTGCAACCTTAAAACTTCTGAATATCGTTTCTTATGTCTTTGTCTATGAGTGTATCAAATTTGATTAAGATCGGACCACTCCTTTTATAACCCGATTTTTTCTATTATTGATTTTCGATATTTATCGGGGTAATTCGACACAAAACCTAGCTAAGAACACTCGCACACACTTATAGTACAACTGTGTAAATTTTCAAGAGAATCGGTTCAGCCGTTTCGGAGTCTATAGGAAACGGACACACACACGAACAGACACACACACAGCCAAAGTTCCATTTATAAATAAGTTTAGATATATATATTTTAGATTGCCATTTTGAAATAAAAAAGTATTATTGATGATTTTATTACAAAAATGTACTAATGAATTTTGTTTGGGGGTTCACTGTTTGCCCATTGTTGCGATCCTAATAGGTGCTACCACCCAAAACCAGGATGGACCTGGAAACGACAGCAATTAAGGATCAGAGGGCTTACTGTTAGTTGTAGTTTATCGTCATACCCAAGATGAGATTAGTAAAACAGCGAGAAAAAGTTAACCGTATAAGGACATGTATGACTTTAAAACTTTATAAAAAAAAAAAAGACACGTCGTTTTTGTTAATAAATTTTTCGGAATACGAGAGCCTGGGAAGTTAGAAAAATACTGTTGAAATGGTAATGGTGAATCAGGTTTGTAATTTGACTGGAAAAATAGTGCGAGGAAATTATGGGGATCAAGAAGATGAGGATTCATCCTTGACTTGAAAAGGTCAAAAGTGAATTAAAAAATCTTGTAGGAATGGAATTTGGGATTGAGAAATCTGCTATAAAAAAAAAAGGGAAAACAAAAGTATTGGCAGAGGAAATTGAACTACACAAGCAGGAAATAATCAAGACGTTCAAGTAAATGTTGGACTACAAATATCCAAACATTTGTAAAGCTCATACCATCAGGTAGAAATAGATGTAATAAAATGCTTGTTAAGAATACAAAAGAACGAGAAAGATATTACAGACCAAACACCGCAGCAAGAACTTAATTGGGAAAACGAGAAAGGAATTATTGTGTGGATAGGAAAAGGGTATTCAAAACGGAATATAGTTTGTTTATAAATATAGTCACTCTAAACATAGTGATCAATATTGCATGGTCTGAAGATATTATTAAAGTACGAAACTGACAGCTTCTCTGCACTGTTGAAGCCTATGTCCGCACTAGCCAGCTTCCTCTTTATATATATATATATATATATATATATATATATATTGCTAATATATGTCTATTATGTTTAATCATGGGCCGTTCTAAACATCGTATTTTGGCTTTAATTTCAGGTGAAAATAAAAGCAAAAATTGTTCCAAAAATTGGATAATTTTTTATTATGCTGGTTCTAAGCTTTCGACTCACATGAGCCATCTTCAGAGAGGCTACAGGGACGTTAACATCCACCATCAAAGATGATTTTTTCTTCTCTTTATGTTAACGTCCCTGTAACTTCTCGAAACTTCGAAGTCGGCATAAATCTGCTCAGCTAAGTGACTAACTTCCTCTCATGTCAAGGCTCTATCTCTATCTCTATCGAGCATTTTATGACAAAATACCTGATTGTTAAAATATCTTTTTATCACTAAGCCATTTAAAAAACATCAATCTTGGCACTAAGCATCATCACAACCCAAGACTATATATATATATATATATATATATATATATATATATATATATATATATATACTGTGTGTGTGAGTGCATGAGTGTGTTAGTAGGATGTATTAGTAGGATGTATAATAGTCACCGAAACAAAAGTGAAGATAATAGAATAATTTAACTACATTATGTTCAGCTTCTTTCGGCTGGAATGAGAGACAGAACTGAGTGTAATTCGTAGCCTCAGAATCCCAACGCTTGTTCCTTTAAACCTTTTAGGAAAAGACAGGCAATAAATTACATTACCTTATCATATACAACGCCAATCCGAACCTACGACACTTTTTTTACTTTGTCCCATTACCGCAATACTTATATCAAAGAATCACAACACACACACACACACACACACACACACACACACACACACACACACACACAGATATATATATATATATATATATATACACACACACTACCGGTCATAATTATCAGGCCACCCTAGTGTTTTAAAAAATGATGTATTTCATAGAATATTTTAGTATTTATTGCCAAGTGAATAATTGTAAATGAAAATAGAATGGTTCTTTTGTTAATACTGCACAATAACATGTGCATCAAATGAATTTATAAATACTTAATAATTAACTATATTGCAGTTTCATCAATGAAAGAATGCAGAATATTTAAGATGATTCGGACGAGTTCATCTTTGCTTCTTTGCCTTGTAAAATTTTGCAAAGTAATAACAAAAGAACCATTCTATTTTCATTTAGAATTATCCATTTGGCAATAAATACTAAAAATAGTATGAAAAACATCACTGCTTTTAAAAAAACTGGGGTGGACTCATAATTATGGCCGGTAGTGTATATATTTGGGATAACGATATATAAAGTTCTATATCACTAACAGTTTTGCAAGAAAATTGCTTTTCATCAGATGAAATGAGAACGGATTATACTCGTCAAAAATTTTTTTCCAAGTTATTATATATATATATATATATATATATATATATATATATAGTATTAATAAATCCAAAGAAAAGATTTGGTTAATAATCCTAATGGATCCTATTAAAATTAGATTAAATATTAAAACTGATTCAACAGTGGGCAAATGTTTATTCCACATATAAATTAAAATTGTTACATTTGAAGGATAGCTATTTCAACAGTTTATCAAGTCCGTCTCTTCAGCTTCATGCAACAGCTGCTATGAAAAGATGTTAGTGTGACCGGAAGTAAAAAAAAAAAGAAAAGAAAAGAGTCAAAATTTGGGGAAGAGAGTGAAACTATATATATATATATATATATATATATATATAGTTGGATTATATATATATATATATATATATATATATACAGTTACTACTAATCCACTTATATATATATATATATATATATATATATATATATATATATATATATATATATATATATATATATATAGTTATTACTAATCAACAATATATATATATATATATATATATATAGTTCGATTAGTAAGTCCGTAGCGATAGTACGTAGTTATTAAATGAATTTTGATCTGTTTTACTGTGAAATATTCAATTAATATGATTTATATTTTGCCATTAAATTAAATGCATTAACAAGGAAAGAGATTAAACTGAATCGTTATTTTATGATGAAATTGGTATTAGTTTTTATCAAATCGTTTAAAATAAGAGATAAAATACGATTCATTATAAGGCTACCAACTTATTGATATACCTACAAATATGAAGAGAGGAAAAAAGATAAATAGAGTTAGGAAGTGAGATACAATCCTAATCTACGACATTTAGGGCTAAAATATTATTACTACTTCTATCCTAATCCAATGTAAGACAATAGTACTGGGTGAACCATTGCAAATTGGTAACTGCATTTAGGTACCTTTTTTAGTTACTGATATTTTTTTTATCTTGAGATGTCTTATACACATCAACTTCAAGGTATCAAGATTAATATTCAAAGAATGTTAATAAACGCGATTAAATTTTAAAACGGCGCAACACATTCTTCAGAGTAAATAAATGATTCATAATAGTTGCGCTCTAGTTGTGGGAAGATTGCTATGATTACTTTACATTGGTACATTCTATGATATGCAGACTGAAAATCTTTGCACATAGATCTCTACAAAGAAATCACATTCCTGATTTTTATTTGACTTCATTTTCATTTTGCTCTGCCGAAGTTAGAGACAGGAGATCTACAAGCAGCCACTATAAACCGCTTATTCAAGCAAGCAACATTCAAGCAGACCACAAATACACAAATCTGGCAAAAGGAAGTCTTTCGACTGGTGAAAATTGCTTTGGCCGGGAAAGATTACAATTGGACGAAACATGGATAAAACGCACCTCTAAATTGGTAGGATATACATTTAAAAAAGAGTAAAAGGTTTTTCAGAAAATTGAATCCTTCAAACCGGATATCAAAGAATTTTGGATCGAATTATTTATCATGATTTTCAGTAATCATGGAAGAAAAATTGATCTTTAAGACCGAGAGGTGGGGACAGAAAGACAAATAGGGAGAGAATGAGACAAAAACAAAAAGAGAAAAGGAGGAAGAAAGATAGAATGAGACAGGCAGAGAGGAAAGAAGAGGAAGCAATAAAAGAGAATGAGACAGAGACAGAAAGAGAGTGGGGAAAATATAGAATGACACAGACTAAGAGAGGAAGAAAGAAAAAGAGAATGTAACAGAGACAGAAATAGAGTGAGGAGAGAATAAGAAAAGAGAGAAAGAATGAGAATGACAGAGAGAGAGAGAGAGGGAGAGATGGAGAGAACGAAGGAAGAGAGCGAGAATGAGGTAAAGATAGAGAGAGAGAAGAGAGAGAGAGAACGAAACAGACGGAGAAAGAAAGAAAGAAAGAAAATATGTCAGTTACTGAAGAAAACAGAGAGAAAGAAAAAGAATGAGATAGAGGAAGAAAGAAAGAAGAGAAGAAAGAGAGAGAGGACAAAAGAGAGATAGAATGTGACAGAAACAGAGAGGGAAACTGAGAAGAAGGAAAAGAGAAAGCGTATAAAACAGAGACAAAAACTGAGAGAGAGGGGGGGAGAGAAGAGAGAAGACAGAAAGAGAGAATAAGACAAAGAAAAAAAAGAAAGTGGAATAAAGACACGAACATAGAAAATAAAAATGGACTTGGTGAGAGGTTTGATGATTAAATAAGTATTGTTTGTAAATTCGCGCGAAAGGTCAGAGTTTTATAAGTAAAGAGATATGATAGACAGCCGGAAGTAGACAGCCTCGTTTTAACATTGTATCCAAACATACGCGCGTGGTAACTTGAATCGTAATGGTAAGTAAGAAAGTAACTTGTCGTTTTCCACTCGGATACGTCCGTTTGTAACAATGAATAACGACCAATAGCCATAATTCTAAAGAGCGTTCTTTTCTGTTGGTGACTAAGTGAAAGACCGATGGTCCAGTTTTTGGGTGGTGAGAAAGGAGTAGCCGGGGAATGCGAGAACTGCTGATCCGTAGAACAAAAGTAGAAATCCTTATAAAAGATCGTTCTACGCCTTTATCGGAGGAATATTCCGCACAAATTCTCATCAACTAATATCTTCAGATGAAAAGCAAAAGCACGATTCATAATAGCCCGTCATTGGGCGATTGTAAATTTCTTTTTCAGTTTATTGAATTATGTGGACCAAAGAGATCGGCGTCATCTGTCTCTCTCTGTCCCTGAAAGTAAGATCCACATTTCGAACCGGCCGGTAAAAATTTCTGATTTACATTCTTCTATTTAATTTCTTAAAATAAATAGCAAATAAATTTAGCACGAGAGAAATTAAAAGAGACGGTCGATTCATTGTTGACTTTCGTATCGAATTAAACGGATAAAATTATTTACACCGGTTAGAATCTAATGGATGACGGCTCTGTATATCATGATCATGTAGAGTCCACGAAGCATGTAAGTAAATAGAAAAATATTTTGTTGCAAATGTATAAATTGTATTTCCAATGATTACACCAAAGACATACAAATGTTATAGATATAAAATTCTGAGAGTGAGTGAGGAATTTGCGTTTTATGCGTTATTAACCTTTTAAAACAGAAAATATTTTTAGGTTGATGATTTACTGATACAATTATTATTAATTAACCCAAAGTTGGTTGGAGATAAGAGGTAAATTCCTACTTTTCCTAACAGCATTTGCGCAACGAACCCGACTGGAATTGAAACTGGGCTCTCCATTATCCATTATATCAACCGCACATCCGAGGTTACAGCAGCTGGTATTCTCAAATAGTCACCTATCCAGGTACTGACCAGGGTCAATGTTGCTTAACTCCAGTGATTTTAGAAGAACCGATGTTTGAACATGATATGGCTTTAAGGCATAAAACCTGAAAGTGGTAGATTGGTGCCACACTCTGACTTAGAATTTTGTAAAATTTAAATATATAAGTAAAAATTCTCACATACATCAAATGCTCTAGCATGAAATTATCCATTTGTCGACTCAAATCAACATTCAGACGAAGCAGAGTGGTCTAAATTTTTGTCAACATCGCGACAGCGAAGGCTTTCCCTCTATATTCAGCGCTCTGTAGTTGCTAAAATCTACAGTTAAACATCGTAGTTATCCCACAGTTGGTATCTTTTTTTATGTGCTAACACATTCAAGATGTGAACGATCATGGCTCTCCACAATTTCCTATACTTTGTAACTCTAGGAAATATCTGTGTCCTTATTCTCTCCCGGTCTCTATTCTGTCATCCATTTACACAAGCATGTTTGGTAGGTTATTCGGTGTTTCTCTTTGTCTCTTTTGTCCTCAGTAGGTGTTGGGAAAAAGAAATTAATATTATGCATCAGGAAGTCAGTCAGTTAAGTGCCATACATGATACACGCTTTGGGCGATCATGTCTCGAAAGAGACATGACTGACTGGGCAAAAGATTATCCCGCAGCAAGTTGCCATTGCTTTCTGTGGTAGACTGGTTGCCAACCAAGGCTATAGAACCCAATCTGTCCTATTATTTAACCCATGACTGAAAAGAAGAGACGGATTAATACCTTTCCCAAGGGTATTTGTCCGTTCCCAGATTTGTCGTTCCGAGTCGATATCCACTGCACCACAACGCACATTGTGAAAAAGAAATTAATATCATGCATCAGGAAGAGACAACTAAATTTCCTGGGACATGTGATGAGGAAGGAGGGCTTGGAGAACCTGATACTAATAGGCCTGATAGAGGGAAAAAGAGACAGAGGAAAGCAGCGGATAACATGTTTGAAGGGCTTGAGTAGGTGGATGACAGAACGGGGATTGCGTAGTGTAACAGGAGAAAGTGTGATAAGAGCCACCAGGGATAGGGAGACGTAGAAGGCCATGATCGCCTACATCCCGAAAGGACAAGGCACATAGAAGAAGAAGGTGCTGTGTAAGTTAAACAAACCCAGCACACTTTCCTCGTTATGTGTCACACAAATTTCAACTGTACCGTTTTGATTCTAGGCAGAATTATCATTTTTTGCCCCTATTTTCTTTAAAGTGTTTTCATTGATCTCATATTCCGTCCATATTCTCAGCATCCTTCTGTATAATCATGTTTCTGCTACTTCAAGGCACCTATTCAATTGTGGGGAAATTGTTCAACATTTACTGGTATATAGAGGAATTGATATTACTTAGTAGTTTTCTTTGTTTCTAATCAATTTTTCCTCTTAATATTTTGTTTAGTTTTTAAGGTAGCTTTCGCTATTTGAATACACATTTTTAATCTGGGTGTAAGTTCTGTCCCTTCTTCACCTGTGAGGAAATTGTCCAGCATTCATTATTATAAAGTTGGACTGATAACCGATAAACTAATCTAATGTTAACAAGAGCACTCAAAGACCGCAAACCTCCGCCAATGCAATACCGATATCATCTTAGGGAATTAACAAGAGATGATTATTAAAATAAAAATATCTGCAGTGAACTTGACTACTCTTTATATTTTTGCTTTTGGATAATAAATATTAAATTTATATTATAAATAATATTTTCGTGGAAAAAAAAATGTTCGTTTAGAAAATGTGATGACGTAAAGCAATATTGGAGAGGTAATTGAGTATTTGGCATATCAAAAGTACGGAAACTGTTATAAAAAAAACCGATAAAATAACACGGAAACTTTATCCTGTACCAGAATTTTTTTAATTTTTTATAAGCGTTTCACCCCGAGCAAGGCATGTCACTGCCACTACTGCGCAGGGGGCTACGTAGAGTGGAGAAAGGCTGATTAAATATAGGAAATGTCAGAGGGTGGGTGATAGGCGGGTAAGGATACTGAGAATGAGGGTTGGGTAGATGAGAGTGTTCTGAGAATAGTTGGATCGATTCAGTTCGTGTTAGTTATGAGGTCAATCATCCATGAATGTTTTATCCGAATACATGCAATGGGTCTTGGGATATCTTGACCACGTTGACACAGACAAACAGACAAACGAGACCGAATACAATACCTCCGACTTAAGACAACGGTAATACGAACAGAGCGTTATCGAAAGAATTCAAATAACTTAAAACTTTTTTGAAATGTCCTTTTTTCCATTTTCTCTAAAACTTCATCGTTGCCCCAACGTTCGATACTAGTTATTGATATTATTCAGTAGTTCAGCATTGTTTTCTTTGTCTCTAACGAAATTTTCTTCTTTCTTAATATTTTGTTTAGCTTTTAAAATCATCTTTCGCTATTCTAGTGTGCCTTTGGATTTCTGTGTCACGTTTACCTCGTAGAAATTGAACTAGCCTTAACAGAGGATACATAAGAGACACTTGACTTACTTAATATATCTTTTTTTTCTGTCTGAGGTAAATTCAGTAGTCAGTTTGAGATTAATATGAAGCGATTGCTGTCGCCTAAGTAAAGACAGTTTTAAACTTGAGTACTATTTGAGTCGTCAGATACAATTAATAGGATCAAATAATAATCCATAAATATGCTGTCTGGAGTAGGGAGTGTCGACGGTGTTTAATCTAAAATAGGGGTTAATTGAATGAGAAAATGGAAAAAAATCTACATTACACGTTTCGTCCTTCGAAAGGACTTCGTCAGACTGAAAATTCTTTTATCGATGGAATGTTATATATATACGGGCTACGAAATGCAATAATGGCTAGTTACAATTTTACATCGAGAAAAGCCTAAAATAAGCGGAAACGCAGCTTTTAATGCAAACTTTAAATCTTTTAGCGTCCGATGTGTCTAGATTTATTACATCGTCGAAGTTATTCAGCTTAAGATTGCTTTTTAGCTTTTAAATATTTCGCATTGCAACAGCAGCAATTTCGCAGGTAAAGGCTGAGAAAATTACAAAAGCAAACATTTCTATTAAATTCAAGATGTAATATAATAAACGAAGGACCGTAGAAGTTGTGCTAAGATTCGTCATTGGCGCTCACAATCTGAACAACATAAGATACGCAGATAATACAAGGATAACAGCCGACACGTAAAGAAAACTACAAAACCTCCTAAAAAACATAGATGAAGATTTTGGTTGGTCGTTTTGTCTTATGGCATATCAACCTCGGCGGGTCATTTATTGCCAACTAAATTTTACTTATTTATTGCTGGTAATACCTTTTTCTTTCAACAATTTATTGTTGCTGTTTTTTATATAAGTTTTGTGTCTAGTAATACTTTTTCTTTTCGAGTATCAAGATTCATTGGGATTTGTTTTTAAGGGCAGGGTCCCCAAGTCCTACTCTTGTTATTTAACCCATAACTGGAAGGAAGGTACGGATTAATACCTTTCTCAATGGTACCAGTGCTTAAGTGAATGCAGGGTATTCAACTGGAATTCGAACTCGGCTCACCGATTTCTCTTTCTGAGCCGATATCCACTGCACCACAACGCACATACGTCACTAAACGCTTACAGCACCTGGTGTTCTCAAGCAGTCATCCATCTAAGTACTGACCAGGCTCAACGTTGCTTAACTTCGGTGATCGAGCGAGAACCGGTGTATTCAACGTGATATGGCCGTAAGCCGTAGATGAAGAAAGTCAAAAGAAAGGACTACAAATAAACTACAAGAAAACCGAATGTATGATCATCAGCAAATAGAGGAGCCCAAAATGCCAGTTACAGGTTGGGGATATTGAAACCAAGCAAGTACAAAAATGTAAGTACTTAGGAAGTGTTCTAACGGAGGAGGGAAAGTGCGACACTGAGATCCGAAGGCGAATTGGCATGGCCAAGTACGCATTCCAGGAGCTGAACAGAGTATTAAGAGACAGGAAAATTTCGTTAGAAATAAAGAAGAGAGTACTGGATTATTATGTGATATCTGTTCTTCAGTATGGTAGTGAATGCTGGGAAATATCATCGAAGATGAAAAATAAATTGAAGCAACAAATGTGGTTCTACAGAAGGATGGTACGGATATCATGGATCGAGCATGTGAGCAATGATGAGGTTTTAGAAAATATGGATATGAAAAGAAAATTTATACTGAACACCAGGAAACAAACAGCTGAAGTTCCTGGGACATGCAATGAGGAAAGAAACCATGGAGAATCCGATAAGCACTGGTCAGGTAGAGGGAAAGAGAGACAGGGAAAAGTTGCGGATAACATATTTGAAGGGCCTGATCAGGTGGATGGCAGAGCGGGGTTTGGGTGGGGTAACAGAAGAAAGTGTGCTAAGAGGTACTAGGGATAGGGAGAAGTGGAAGGCCATAATCGCCTACGTCCTGAAAGGAACGTGGAACAAAGAAGAAGAAGGAAAAGAAGAATACGATCTTGGGGGATAATGTTTTTTCGAGACATGACTGACCGGGTAGAAGTCATGTCTCGAAATAAACAGATTATCTCGCTGTAGGTTGCCATTACTTTCTGCAGTAAACCGGTTGTCAACAAAGACTGTAGAACCTAATCTGTCATGTTGTTCAAACCCTAGCTGGAGGGGGGGGATATGGATTAATACCTTCCCCAAGTGTATGCGTAAGTGAATGAAATTAATTCAACTGGAATTCGAACTCGGCTCTCCATTTCTCATTCCGAGCCGATATCAATGACACAACGAATATACTATATCATAAACATTCATAATGCTTCCGTGTTTTTCAACCTCAAGGGAAGATGAAAAAATCTTAAGCCTGTACATGAAAGTGTTCTCTTTCTCAGCCAAAAAGTAAATAAATTTAAAAATACGGTGTTTGGTTATTTGAACCGATTTTGTGTCGTGGACGCTGTTCTATATCGCATTTTATAACAGGGAAGCAGTAAGTAAACTATTGAATTCAGTCAGTTAAGTGCTATACGTGAAACATGCTTGGGTGATCATGTCTCGAAAGAGACATAACTGACTGGGCAGGAGATTATCCCGCAGTAGGTTGCCATTGCTTTCTGCGGTAGACTGGTTTCCAGCCAAGGCAATAGAACCCAATCTGTCCTGTTATTTAACCCTGCTCAGAAATAGCATAGAAATTTTTAGCACGAAGTTGGATGTTCGGGTGGTGTAATTCGTAGTAGCAAGAAAAGAGACATTGGTAGAATCGAGTTCGATTTTAAGTTAGGTTCAATTCATTCATTTAAGCGCAAATACCATCCCTTTCTCCGAATTATGCGCCAAATAGTAGGACTTATATATATGAAAAAAAATCGTTGTTATTCTCAAAACAAATGTTAATGTAATATTCACTCTAAAAAAAAGAACAAAAAAAAAACAACTTAAAGTTCAAATTATTTTTTGGCTTGAAGTAACCCATAGTGGCTTGATAAGCCATAAATAATAATAAAAAAAAACAAGGTATTTTACTGCCACTGTTGTGCAAAGGGTTACATAGGAGGAAAGTTATGAGAAACAGTGACAGATTATAGGGGATGTCAGCAAGTGGGTAATAGAAGGATGGGAATACTGATGAGACAGAAACGGAGTGGACGGAGAAAAAAGCATGAGAGTGAGGATGCAGGTTAGTGAGATAGGAGATGACTATTGACTTTACATTTAAATTCTTGGAGATTGTAGCTGTCGGGGAAGCAATCAAGCGAAAAGGAATTCCACAGGCGGGAAGTGCGAGAAAAGAAGCTGCTGGAGTAGAATTGCGTTTACAATTTATTGGTTTCACAGTAAAAGGGTGGGACCTAGTTGCTAATCTTGTGACTCGAGTAAATTCATATATAGCGGACACTAGAGAGCCCAGTTCGTCGGAGCAGAAAGCGTGAAAGTATTTGTAGAAAAGACACAGGTAAGCCACATTGCACTGGTGAGAAAGTGACTGTATCTGAACTGACAGGTCGGGATCGATCACATTACACATTCTCCGTTGGATTTTGTCAAGGAGCCCTAGGTGGCCAGCAGGAGCACCCAACCAGATACATTGCAACATTCTTAGCTATTTTGAATTCGCTTATATAATTTTATCTCAGATGTTGCATTTAATATAGGCACTATTGAAATAATGTTTTTTTCTCTGAAATGAAAATTTAAATCTCTACCCAGTTTAAAAACATTTGCCCAAAATCAGAGAATTTTCCAATTCAAACAAAATTTTCAGTATTTGTGTAATGAAAGCTTTAAAACTAATCCATGGTCCGGGAGCTCAGACTCTTTGAACGTTGGCACGAAAGACTAAAAAGCAATAGTTATTTCCAGTTAAAGCGAAACCGTAGACTGAAAGAAAAATGAATGGATTAAGTCAAATTTTGATTTCCTGGTATCGATATCAAATAAGTTTTTTTCGTCGTAAACTGAATTTTGAAGGCTAAATAAGTCCTCTGAGTTAATTGTATCATGGCTGAGACTAAGAACTACAATTATACCTACTTAGAGCCAAACCCGAAGCAAAACCTAAAATAAAGGGCTGAAAAAATACAGACATTCAGGCAGATAAACAGACACACACACAAACATCTTGCTTTTTATATACATACACACACACACATATATATATATATATATATATATATTCGATTTTCTGCACTATTGTAAGAACTGCAACCTTGAAATTTCTGAATATCGTTTCTTATTTTTTGTCTATGAGTGTATCAAATTTGATTAAAATCGAACCACTCCGATTTTTTTTTATTATCAATTTTCGATATTTATCGGGGGTATCTCGACACGAAATCTAGCTGAGACCACTCGCAGACGCTCATAGTACAACTGTGTAAACTTTCAAGAAAATCGGTTCAGCCGTTTCGGAGTCTATAGGTAACAGACGGCCCCCCCCCACACACACAGACACACGCACACAGAAAAAGTTCCATTCATAAATTAGTTTAGATTAGATGAATAAATATTTTATTGAATACGTTATTTTATTATAAACCCATTTGTTTAATATCTGAGGGCCATGTTTCGCTCTCATCTTTTCGATATTTTATGTGTATTTTTTAATTTGGAGGTTCGTCCAATTCTTTTGCAGTTATATGAAGAAACATTCGTGAAAATGTTATTTCAGCAAAGAATTTATGCAATAGAAGTATGAACACACGGAAAATTCAGCTCTTATTTTACAAAAAATGATTCAATAAAGCTCAAAAAATAATTCATTTTAGATTTCGTACTTGCATAATTTAATTTATTTTCTTTCAAATAGAAATAAAAATCTACCTTTGATATTTATTAAGAAAAACATTATTTTTCAGTGTGATTTTGAAATTCATCCAGTTACTGTTTGTCAAAAGATTTTCTTTTATTAAATAAAGACATTTTTGAAAAATCAAAAAATGTAAAGTTTAATGTCATGCTTTAGTGTAAACCTTTTTTTTTAAAAATTTGGTTTTATTTTTTTCCTTTTAACAACTGTTAGATTATTTTTGGTAGGGATTTACAAAAAGGAAATACTTCTGAAATTTCGCTTTGATGGCAAATATTGGAAGAGTAATTTCATCTCCAGTTCGGTGAGTTTTTGTGTCTTGAAAGCAATGTTTTTCGATCGTTCAGTATGTGTGCGCGTATGTGTGGGGTCTTTTTTGCGTATCTGTTTTCCTGAATTTATTTAGATTGTTAAATAGAAGAACCAATACTTACTTCAGTAATTAAGCGTAAGTTCTTTTCCGTTTTTATTATTTTAAGAACCAATCTTATTTTTTCCTAAGAATTTGTTGCCCTTGTCAACAAGGAAATTTTTGAGAATTACGATGAAATTCTTTCAGTCGCATAAAATTATGCTTTATGCTGTAATTTTTCTAAATTTTATTGTTAGAATAAAGGTTTATCTTTTCAGATTAATGTGACACAAATTATATTTACGTTATGTTAAAAAGGAGACCAAAATGCCAACTGGTAGTAGGGGAATATTAAATTCAAGCAGTTACAGAAATTTAAATATCTGGGAAATGTTATGACAGTAGACAGAAAGTGCGACACTGAAATCCGAAGGCTCATTGGCGTGGGCATGGACGCATTCCAGAAGTTGAGTAGAGTATTAAGAAACAGGAAAACTTTGCTAAAAAACAAAGAAGAGAGTACTGGATTGCTATGTGATGTCTGTCTTCAGCGCATACTGAAGAATCTCATCAAAGATGAAGGAAAGACTTGAAACAACCAAAATGTGGTTCTGCAGTAAGATACTGAAGACACCATGAGCAGAACAAGTGACCAACGACGAGATTTTGGAGAGGATGAACACGAAAAGGAAATTGATTCAGGAATAACATCAGGAAGAGACAGCTGAAACTTCTGGAATATGTAATGAGAAAAGAGGGCTTGGAGAATCTCATGCTTACGAGACGGAGAGAGTAAAAGAGAGACAAGGAAAAACAATGCATGACATACTTGATGGACTTGAATAAATTAATGGCAGACCGGGGGTTGAAAGAGATAACAGGAGAAAGAGTTTTAGGAGCAACAAAAGATAGAGAGATGTGGACGGCTCTGACCGCCCACGTCCTGAATGGACACAACACATTGCAAAAGAAGAATTTAATTAGTCTTTTCTTAATGCCTGCGGATTCATTCATTATACTAAGTTCAATAAAAGTGTATAAATTAAAAAATTGTTTTCTGTAGTTATTGGTTCAATAAGGATGAAGAAAATTTATTTTTTAATTTAAATAAATTCTTGATTATTGCACTGCTGGCCTCCCGTAATTCTTTAGATTGTATTTTTACTTTTGCGCGAGCTTTTTTAGACAGGGGTGGATTTACATATTTTTTATTGTGTTCTCAAAGGCTACCGTGCGAAAATATATTTTCATTCTGTTTTCAGCAAAAGCATTACTTTTAGAAATCCAATCAATTAATCCTTAAATTTAATAATAGACTTTGAAACGCATCTTCAGGACAAATATCGGATTATAAAGAGATTCTTTAAATTATTGTTAACGTTTTGCATATACAATGGCGGTTTGATAAGTGACGGAAAAAAGCACCAATGTTAAAAAAAAAAAAACATAAAAATTGTATTTATATAAGGAACTAGCAGTATAGCCCGGCGTTGCTCGGGTGTAACGAAAACTTTAAAACTAATCCATGGTCCTGGAGCTCAGACTCTTTGGACGTTGGCACGAAAGACTAAAAAGCAATAGTTGTTTCCAGTTAAAGCGAAACCGTAAACTGAAAGAAAAATGAATGGATGTAAGTCAAATTTTGATTTCCTGGTATCGATATCAAATTTTCTGCACTATTGTAAAAACTGCAACCTTGAAATTTCTGAATATCGTTTCTTATGTTTCAGTCTATGAGTGTATCAAATTTGATTAAAATCGGACCACTCCTTATATAACCTGATTTTTTCGATTATCGATATTTATCGGGGGTACCTCGACACAAAACCTAGCTAAGAACACTCGCAGACACTTATAGTACAACTGTGTAAATTTTCAAGAAAATCAGTTCAGCCGTTTCGGAGTCTATAGGTAACGGATACACACACACACACACACACACACACACACACACACACACACACACACACACACACACACACACAGAGTTCCATTCATAAATAAGTTTAGATTTAACTCTCTCAAGACTGGAAAGAGAGGATTTCAAATGCGTTTTTTGTCTATTTATAGGGTCCCTGGCGTTAACTAGTTTATTAATATGATTCATATTTACTTTGAGATTTGCGGTGACTACATGTGCGTTGTGATGCGGCTGATATCGGCTCCGAACGAGAAATCGGGGTGCCGAGTTCAAATTCCAGTTGAATTCCTTGCATTCATTTACGCGCAAATACTCTTAGGAAAGGTATTAATCCGTCTCTTCCTTCCAGTTATGGAGTAAATATCAGCACAGATTAGGTTCTATAGCCTTGGCTGGCAACCAGTCTATCGCGGAAAGTATTAGCAACCTACTGCAGGATAATCTTCTGCCCAGTCAGTCATGTCTCTTTCGAGACATGATCGCCCAAAGCGTGTATCACGTATGGCACTTAACTGTCTGACTGACTTTATTTCAGATTGTTGTTGTTTATGTAGAAGGAAGAGTTTATCTGTCCAATGTGTAATTCTGCACACAGTTGTTCAGACTAATACAAGGAAATTTTCGAAACAGAAATCTGTATTTTCAGAAACAAAAATCGCATGAAAAATAACTTTCCAAAATGCGTTAGAAATTAGATATTAATATATTAAGATATATGCAGTAGGCATTCTTAAATTTTAACTATACCGACTCGCTTCGACGCTCGTTGCTTGGTATAAAACGTGAGTCTCTTCTTTGTAGATGTTTGTCGGGGTAAAGAAAAATCAACCCCAGCTGAAGCACCCAATGTCTAATTTTAATGCGATTCGGTACTGCACTCGTCCGGGTGTCAATGTACAATATGCTTCTAAATTAGCTGGAGTATTATGTATCGTTTAAGTTATATCTTGGGAACATACATACATACAAGATTAGAGTTTTAGTATTATACGGAAGTGGTTGTTGGTAGTGGACTAACAATTTGTTTTCGTTTCTGTATTTAGAAATGTGCTCTGATATTTTGTCTAGAAATAGGATTATCTTTATTTTTCTATCTAAGCAGAGTTTTCTTTGATCAGAGTTGTTGTTTTCAGCTGAGGATTTTTTCTTATTTTCCATGTTTTTTATGTGTTTTAGTGTGTGCTTAGGAGTTTCCGATGGGCATTGAGAGAGTTGTGATTTTTTTTAAATTGAACTTTTCGAAGTTTGTGCATAGACTTGGTTTATTTATATAGTGTATCTTATGCATAAATTGATTATTATACAAAATTCTCTCTGATGCATTCGGAAATTTTTATGTTGTCTACAGTATCACAATTGTCTCAAATTATGGATTATTTTCTCACCTATGACGCTTGCGAATGTGTCTGAAAGTTTACTTTGACACAGCATGTTAGTTTTTGCGACACAGATTTTGAAGCCTTTATTCCTGTTTTGATCGACATGAGAGATAATCCATGACATCTCGTAACAATTAGTCCGCACAAGATTAACGAAAGAGTTCATTGAATAACCAAAAAAATTAAGAGGATAACGATAAAGGTTAATTTTCTTACTTGATCTATTCAAACTTGCATCGAAGTGATATTAAGAGAATAAGAAGATTACCAGGATTTATTATCGGCATAGACAGACGAATGAAAGTGTATTAATGGTATACTCACAGGCAAAAATGAAAGAAACCTTAGAAAAAGTAGTTAAAAGAAAACAAGAAACAAAGGACTATTACTTCCTGTGGGGATACAAAGTGCGTGGTTGTCAGTAAAAATTTCAACTAAAATTGTGAGTTACGTATTGAAGACATCAAAATCAAGCAGATACAGAAATGCAATTATTATTATTATTTTTTTTCTTTTTAGTTTAGCGACAGGCAGTGGAAAGTGTAACAAAGAAAACGGAAGGTGCTGTGGAATAGCCAAATATATTATCTAGAAACTAAGCAAAGTATTAAGAGATAGGACAATTTTGTTAAGTGCTGAACTAGTATGTAATATAGAAGTGTACGCTGGACAATCTCCTTACTAGACAAGAAGAGACTTCATGGCACCAAGGTATTCTAACGATAAATGCTAAGAATAATCTGGACAGAGCATGAGAGTAATGAAGGAAGTTTGAAAGTAAATAAGAACTACAAGGAAACTGTAACAAACAGAAAGAAACAGTTGAAATATCTATGATACATTGAGGAGAGTACGCATGGAGAATTTAACACTCATGGAACATTTTAAAGCAAGTAAAATAGTGGGAAAACAGTAAATAGCCTACTTAAGTTTGTATGAATGACTGACAGAACCGGGATCTTAAGCCTGTCTTGTTGTTTCAGCTGGCTTCGTATTGTTGATGTAACATACATTTAATTCTCGAGCCAAGTGCCATTGTTTCTCTTCAATCATATCTAATGGCTTGCCATTTTAAGGCAGTCTGTAGATCCTTAGCCGAGTTCGAATTCCAGCTGAATCCATTGTATTCACTTACGCGCAAATACCCTTGGGAAAGGTATTAATCCGTCTATTCCTTCCAGTTATGGGTTAAATAGCAGGACAGATTGGGTTCTATAGCCTTGGTCGGTAACCAGTCCACCGCAGAAAGCAATGGCAACCTACTGCGGGATAATCTTCTGCCCAGTCAGTCATGTCTCTTTCGAGACATGATTGCCCAAGCGTGTATCACGTATGGCACTTGACTGTAGATCCTTAATTACTGCTGTTGCTTTCCGTTTTTGAAGACCAATTGAGAGCCAATATTTTTGTCTGGGCTTATGGGGTTAAAATCTCCATTTTAATTGACCTTGCGACACATTCGCCTTAGTGGGAAGGTGGTAAATACCGGAGAGTCATTATACTGACCAGCAGTCATCGCTCTCTGTCTTTCTCACTACCTACGGACAGGAGGTAACCAGACAGGGCTCCGCCGAAGGGTAGATCCTCGTCAGGGGAAAATCGATAGTAGCCCTGACCCGACCTTGTGCGGGACACAACGGGATATTTTTGGCCGAACTTACGGGCTCGGAGAACTCACTTTAAAAATTGTCTACTTCCGCATTCCGCCTGTGTGGTATATCGACCAGTCAAGTGATGTGTTATGAAAGGCTCTCAGCCCGACGAAAAAGATACCCCTTTCAAAAATTCTGAGGTCTCGTCCTTTGGTAAATCTTTTAGAAATGAGAAAAGTTGGAGACGACAATTTTTCAGCGCCTTCTTGTGCTAGCTTTTCATGATTCTATGTCCAGCCTCATTCGTTTCTTTCCTGGGACTCTCAATCCTTTTCCCGTCAATTCTTCATTGTACTTTTTTCCCTTTTCATGGACCCCCTATTTTTTTAAATAGTTTAATTTCTTTCTTTCTTTCTTTCTATCTATCTATCTATCTATCTATCTATCTATCTATCTATCTATCTATCTATCTATCTATCTGACTCCTTGAGATTTGTATATTAACTATCGGACTCAGTGTTCACGCAACGATAAAAAAGTTATGTCTTCAAATGATGGTTTTAAAAATCCACAGTCCTTTTCTATTTGGAAGATTAGTCAAAATTTCATGGCGGCATCACCCACAACGGAATGAACTCTTCTAAACAGTACATATACCTCTCCTCACAAGAGGTGAGAGTGGATAGCCTGAGAGAGTAGCCTGTGGGTAGCCTGGAAGTAGCCTGAGGAATAGTCTGAAGAGAGCGCCCTGAACTCAGCCGAGAGTCGTCTACGAACCCTGCTACAGTAACGACCATTATGAGTCCCAGTTCGAGGGTCGAATTATAATATTACACACTAACCCGTATTATCGTTCTACTAACAAAGTTCCAAGTGTCGTATTTTGCCGTGTTTAATAGATATTTGTTATTTCCTATTTTGATTGTTTTGTGTTATTCTTGCTGGACCTTTAACCGGATACCCGACATAAAGTAAAAGCACTCATTATCTGGGGCAGCTAGTATAACTACTGGGATTTTATTTCTTCAATTAAATAAACATTTTAAAAGGAAAAAGCAAGAATAAAAAATATCTATATAATAACCATAAAGAAAAAGTTGACTAGTTATCATTCCTCACTATTAGAGTTCTATCAAGGACATAACTAGGTATGTATCCCGAATAAAATTGGGGGGAGTAAACCAAAAGACAATATATAATATATATATAATTTGATTATCATAAGACAGACTGAAGACAAAGGGAACAGAAAAAACAATGCAAAACCAACCTAGACAGTTTATAATAAGTAAATAAGTAAATGCCGGAACAAGGATTACGCGGGATAGCAAAAAGAGTATTTATTAAGGAGAGCTACAAAGGAGAGGAATTTGGGGAGAACCCTGATTGCAAACGAAGAAGATTGGGACGCGTCAATATTCCAAATATATAGTAGTGAATTTAAATGTCAGCTGATATAGTTTATACTTTGGAAAATCAAGTACGACGAATCAAACATGACTGATGGATCAAAATAGAGATTGGCATCGCCGCTTCTAGTATCCGTTAGCCGAGACGAAAACAAAATGGAATCCACCACCTAACTCAATAGCGCCAATATATATATACATATAAATTCATGTGAAGAAAACCAACAGTTTTAAAATTCCGAGTTCTTTTGCATTTAATGTTTTTATAAAAGCATTCAATACAATTAATATTGTAGAGCATAATATAATCATATAATTATATTTGTTTTTAATTAAAAATACATTGCGACACGGACATTTCTGTTTCAAGATTTCTACCTCGTCATCAGGCAATGTTAGATCATTGTTGTGAACAACAATGATCTAATATTGCTGACGATGTAGAAATCTCGAAACATAGAAATTTCCGTGTCACAATGTATTTTTAATTAAAAAACAAACTGGATTTTATATATATATATATATATATATATATATATATATATATATTTGAACATTATTTTTAATCAAACAAATAAATTAAATATGGCGGTTGTTAATACCATTTCGTTAATCTTCGGCAGCTTTCCGTAACTATAGATATATATATATATGTGTGTGTGTGTGTGTGTGTATAGGAAGAGGCTTTAACATCGTGTAGTTACTGCCATCTATCACTGTCTGCGTCTTTTACTGATTTTTTTATATAGATCTTAACACATCAGTCAACAAAAGGTGCCTCTTCTCGGATGGATACTCGCAGACTTTATTATAAACCATACCAATCTGTACTTTTTGACTCAGTTGTAAACCGCACCTTTGTCGACCTTTCTAATGTTTGTGAATTTAAGCTTGAAAGATTTCTGTTTAACATTAGTGTACGCAATTTAATTAATCAGTTTGTTTGTGTAAAGAAATACATGAATTACCTCGAATACAAAACGAGCGCGAATATATCTTGCCTGTAAGATAATAACAAAAAAGAAAGATGGCCGCTATTGAAGACACAATTTATGCGTGACTCTCTCGTCCAAAACGTTATGATATTTGCACATACGCAAATTTTGGCTGTCTTGGAATGGCATAAAGAGCGGGTGCCAGTGCTGTTGTGAGTGAGGATTTTTTCGGTGGATTGTGTGTGTCGAAGTTGCGGATTGACAGTCAGACTGACGAAGAGGAAGGAGAAGCGGCTTAGTTGGTGTCTGTTTCACAACTGCCCTGTGCAACGAGCTGAGAAAAGGAAACCCGAAATCCATTTTCTTGAGGCGACGAAAGAAAGAAAGAAAGAAAGAAAGAAAGAAAAACAGCTGGCCTGCAGGCGAGCGAGGATCGCACTGCACCTTTTTTTCCATGCTCATCATCATTCATCTTCTTTTATACTACAGTTTGAAACAGAAACCTGAAATGCTACGTAATATCAGTCCTCCTATACGCCAGTGAACAATGTTCGAACATTTGAAGAGGAGTCTTGGAGAAAAATGATTCGGTTCTACAGAAGGATGCTGGGAATACTAATGAAGAAGTTATAAAGAATGGGAAGATAAGAGACTGTTGTACGTAGAAAAAGACAGTTGTGAGCTCAATTCCTGGCCACAGCAGAGAGAACAAAAACTTGGAGAGTTAAGATATCAAGGAAAATTAACTAAAATTGCGATATCTAAAAACATGATACGTGGAATTAGAACAATATACCCTGTGAACTAAATAAAGGGCTCGGTTTGAAATTTAAACAAATATCAACTGAAGCAGATCGGAGAGTACAACAACCGAAACGTCGTTAATGTAGCAATAAAGATGAGAACAACAGTCCGAAGAATGTAAATAGAAAGTGTAGAAATCTCTGTGACATGTAATGAAGAAAGGGTGCTTGGAGAATTTGGCACTCACAAGACATAATGTAGGGAAAAAAGAAACATCGAATAATTTACCTTGTGTAAATGAAAGACAGGATTTAGACTAAGAGTGATAATAAGGAGACAAATGATCGCCCACGTCCTGAGGGAACACGGCATATAGAAGAATTATCTAACTAAATCTTTGTTACTCAATTCAATGCTGTTTATTTTTTTAATTTTTACTTTTTTGTATTTGGCTTCAGCTTCTCCTTTATTCATTTTATGCAGTCACCGTTTTTGCTTTTCCAGCCATCATCTTTTTCTTTAATTTTTTTCTTAACTAAATTATTTTTCCATGCGTTTCACTCTTAGCGGTCTTTTTATTTCGTTTCGCCTTTTTCAACGTTTCACCGGTTCTGTTTGCTTTGCTTATTTCTGTTATTCTTTACGACTGTTTTCAAATTTCTGTTTTTATTCAAAATTTACACTGTTTCTTTTCTCTTCAATTTCTCTTTTTCTCCCATTATCTCTTCATTCTCTTGCTTTTTCTTCATTTATCTGCTTTTTCTCTCTTTCTAAAAAAAAAAAAACTGATACCCACCCTCACTGTTAGTGTTGCTATATCTCTTTTTCTTCCGCTTCTTATTTCCCCCCTCATTCATCTTTCCTTAATTATTTTTTCTTTTCAATTCTCTTCTACATGCCTCTCTTCCACCCTCTGTCTTTCTAACATTATCTTTTTTTCTTTCTTATATTTTCTCAGTTCACCTTCCTCGTACTCCTCTATTCATTTCTTTTTACTTTCTCTTTAATCCTTTTTTACAAACTCACACATCGCTCTCAACCTTCGTTATCATACATCTTTTCTTTTTTTGTTTTTGTCCTATCTTTCTTTCTTTCGTCTTCCTTTTTCTTGTACTTGTGTTTCTTTCTTTTTTGTCCGCCTGCACACACAACGGACACTGGAAAGTCATTGTGCTGTCCAACAATGAACTACGGAAACATTGACTCTGAGAAATTCCTGTTCACGAATTGTTCTTCGGAGATCGAAGACGGCATTGTCCTGCCATTTCCACCTTCATGCGTCCACACAAAACAAACACAATTTTGCTCAATGTCTCATGAATATTCTCGACGGTATTCCGAACAACGAGAGTAAAATAGAACAGAGGACGAGAGAGAAAGAATCAACGAAAGAGAGAGAGAGAGAGAGAGAGAGAGAGAGAGAGAGATAAAAAATATTCAGATGATGCCAAAGAGTGAGTGTGAATAAATATAGGAGAGAAAATAAAATAAGGAAGAATAAAAAAAAATAATGAAAAAATTGGAAAGATCGTGACAGAAAAAAGAGATAAGGAAATATTCAAGTAAATAGTTTAAAACAGATAAGAAAGCTAAAATATAGACAGAATATATATATATATATATATATATATATATAGAAAGAGAGAGAGAGAGAGAGAGAGAGAGAGAAAGAGAGAGACAGAGACAGAGAGACAGAGATAGAGTTAAAGTAAAAATGCTGAATGATATAGCTGGAGAGATTGGAAGAAAAGAAAGACAAATGTAAAATTAGCGCGCGAGAGAGAGAGGGGGGGGAGGATGGAAACAGTGGGGGGAGAGAAAGAGAATAAATAGATTATTGCAATATAAATAGAAGAGTAGACAAAGAAAAGGAGAAAAACACGAACGAAGAGAGAAAGAGAGAGAGAGAGAAGATCAAGAAAGATTGAAGTGAGTGGGTGAATGAGTGAGTGAGTGTGTCAGTCAGTCAGTCAGTGACTAAGGAAAGAAGATTGAAGAGAGGAAAGACGTAGAATAACTGAGATAAAGACAAGAGGAGAAAAAGAGAGAAGAGAAAGAAAATGCAAGGAGAAAGGCAAATAAAAAAGTAAACCTAACAGAACACCATACAAAAAAAAAAAAGAAAAAGAAAAAGAAAGAAAATAAAAACGAATGAAAGAAAAAAGGTGGAAAAGTCAGAAATAAAATAGAGAAAACTACAGAAAAGACAAACTTTACACAGGTAAAGTTAGTGTGTGTGTGTGTGTGTGTGTGGTCCAGAGATTGTGTGTGAAGTGATGTATCAAGCCAAAGAAGAAAAATGTGTAAGAAAGAAAGCAAAATTATTAGTGAACGAAAAGAAAATAAGCAGAGTGGGGCAAACTTTGAAAAGAATGAAAATAGTTGAACAGTCAGAGAAAGACAGTGTGATTCGAAACACGACAGCAAGGCAAAAAATGGCTGTCAAGATGACTGTTTACACTTGGGCAGACCGATGCACCAAAGCGCATGCGCGTGTACACGATCATTAAAGTGTGTACTCAAGATTATGCATGAATGAGGTTGCTTGTAATTGTAGATCTATAAATAAAACACAGGATATATATATATATATATATATATATATATATATATATATGAGAGAGAGAGAGACAGAGAGAGAGAGAGAAACAGACAGAAAGAGAGGAAAGAGAAAGAGGTGTATGTGTTTAAGATTTCGGATTCGGAAACATGTAATTTATTCAATAAAATTTCAGTCAGTTCATTATCTATCTATCTATCTATCTATCTATCTATCTATCTATCTATCTATCTATCTATCTATCTATCTCATCCCGTTCATTATATATATATCTGTTCATTATCTAGCAATTTGTTTGTATCTGACTGTTAATAAATACCTCCTAACATCTTAGTATGTATGTATGTATGTATGTATGTATGTATGTATGTACCTACGTATGTAATGGATGTAGAAGTGTAGGTAAACATATGAGAATAGATATGAACATAAGGAAATTGATTTGAGCATATAAAAAAAATACAAAAACAAAAAAAACAAATTGAAACAGATAGTGAAATCCTGAGATCGATAGATCAGAAAAGAATTTCAGAACGAGCAATTAATAAATCAATATATCCATAAGGAAACGAAAATGAATAAAATCCGTAATGCAGACCGTGATCACCACAACCAGATTTTTTTTTGTTCTATAACTTCCTTATTGCTTATGGCCACATCACGTCGAAACATCGGTTCTCGTTTGATCACCTACGTAAAGCAACTTTGATTCTGGTCACTACTCATATGGGTGAAAATCGATTCTTATATTAAAGGTGTGATACAATGGATATCGATTCGGACTGAGAAATCGGAGAGCCGAGTTCGAATTTCAGTTGAATACGTTGAATTCACTTTCAGGCAAATATCCTTGAGAAAGGTATGACTCCATCTCTTCTTCCTCCAGCTACGGGATGAATAACAAAAAAGACTGGGTTCTCTAGCCTTGGCTATCAAGCAGTCTACCGCAGAAAGTGATGGCAACCTACGGCGGGAAAAACTTCTGCCTAGTAATGCATCGAAAGAGACATGATCACCCAAGCGTGTATCACGAATGGCACTTAACTGATTAAAAAGATTTCTGGCGCTTCTGAAATGACAGGCTGAAAGACTCACATTGAGTTGAGTGAGTGACTTACTTTTTAGTCTTACACGGAAGAGCTGATCAAAGACATTATGCTGGCGTTTAAAGATAGAGATTTTTTTTTTGCATACAGTGACAATTTTAGTTTCATTTCGTCTGAATCTATTACATTGAAACATTTCTTAAATTGTCATTAGTAATGAAAAGGTTAAAGAATTGAGTCGGATTCTGTTTGTGGGAAAAAGGAGACCTGAAAGGCATTAAAAAGCAGTATTTTCTTTACTGAAGTTCAGGCAATACAAGGCTCAAGAGCCATTCAATGTAGACGGCTACTAATTGATGTTAGTGATATGAACATATTATTCTCAAGAGCTCGATGGATTCGGATAAAACTTTCAGAGATGATTGACCTTATGAGTTGCACGGACTAATTGGATCTTGGGCTCTATCCGGTTCGGGATAAATTTTGTATGCTAACTTTACGGTTTAATTTATGAAATTTAATTTTTGCCTTTCAAATATCAAATACTGAATTACTTCCCCTAGATCCTTTTAAATACTGAATTACCACCCATGTTTCATTTTAAGTGTGCATTTAATCTTGAGAGCGGTCGAGTTAATTTTTTTGTATTTTCAGTTTTGAGAGCGATCAAGTTCATTGCTGTAGTTCTTTTTCAGTTTAATTATCAAATCTTACTAACCGCTGAGATAATGTCAGTATTGCTTTGGTAGAGGTTTGAGGACTTTGACTGGTCTTTCTAGTTATTATTTTATTTGATTAATGTTGTACACACATTTCTTTCCTAAACACAGACTTAAGGTCAGAAGTGGCTTTACGGCATTTTTCACTGATAATTTTGTATAAAAAAAGATTTAGATCCCAAATACTTTACATAGAGAAAGCCCTTCGTAATGTGTGAGCTGTACGTGTAAGAATAATTTTTGTATTTTTTCAAGGCAATGAGTCTATGGTAACCTTTTCCAATCAGTCCCAGAGACTTCAACTCAGTCAGTCAGTTAAGTGCCATACGCGATACACGCTTGGGCGATCATGTCTCGAAAGAGACATGACTGACTGGGCAGAAGATTATCCCCATTATACCCAGAAGTTTAGCCATTGCTTTCTGCGGTAGACTGGTTGCCGACCAAGGCTACAGAACCCCATCTGTCCTATTATTTAACCCATAACTGGAGGGAAGAGACGAATTAATACCTTTCCCAAGGGTATTTGCGCGTAAGTGAATGCAAGGAATACGAGTGGAATTCGAACTCGGCTTCCCGATTTCTCGTTCCGAGCCGATATCCACTGCACCACGACGCACATCCTTGCTGTTTACTTCCCGTAAAAGTGGTATATTTTCCAGCTCATATATTGGCCCACTTTGCCATGCCAAGTTTTTTTTTGTCCAGGGTGCTAACACTCTACAACCAGATACATGATGCGCAATTTTCTGGATATTTATCACTGAATGTGCATTTCGGGTTAACACAAATTTTCAGTATGTATGTTTCGTATTTTCGAGTCATTATTATTATTATTATTATTATTATTATTATTATTATTATGTCATTTTTCATCATATTTCGATTTCTGCTATGGTCGCACTACCAACCAAGTCTGCTGGAAGACATCAGGTAGGTCGTGCTGTGTTGTTATGGCTCCATTTCATCTCCTATCTCCTCTAACATCCCTAGCGTTACATAGACAAAGTTCTTCTTAGTGTGTGGGCTGTACTTAACAAGACAATTTTTTGTATATCTCTTAAGCTGGGGTTTCCAGGGAGTCTTTCAATGTGTTGTTTTGTTCCATTTTTTATCATTCCAAGTGCACCTACTATCACTGGCACGATTCTTGTTTTCAATTTTCACATTTTTTTCTCTTTCAATTTCCAGGTTTTTATATTTTGACAGTTTTTCAAATTCCTTGGTTGCTATGTTACAATCCGCTGGACAAGCCATATCGATTAATAGGCAAGTTTTTTCTTTCTGGTTTTTAACAATAATGTCCGGCCTATTTGCTTCAATTTTTCTGTGTGTGTAGATGGTGTAATCCCATATTTCACACTGTATTCGGTTTGACCGAAGATCCTGCATTATGCCTGCTCTCCACCAAGTTGTGCAACCTCAAACACATAGAACCTTTCATAATCTTCTAACGGTATGGGATACCGGGCTTCATTCCAACTTTCTCAATGTCCAAATTTAAGGTCGGTGATATAGCCCCCGACGCTCCGATTATAACTTTGAGAATAGTGGCCTAAACCTCCCACAACTTCAGACAGGAGATCGGTGTATTTCTTGAGTTTGTTAAATTTTACCTTTATTTTATGCTCACCAGAAACAACTGCGTAAATGTGGAGACTTTTTTTTTTTCTTCTTTGTCAATGTCGGTGATGTCTTGATAGGTGGCCTGAAATCCAACAAGATCTTAGATTGTGCGTTCTCAATCATATTTTCTGACTTGTGGTGGTACCATTTTTTCGTCGAACTCATTATTGTTATTCGAAAACTGCTAATGAATTTTGTTTTAATTTGATTTTGTGGTGTGAAAATGGT
>JBBBDQ010000886.1:2032500-2177500 GCA_037127315.1 Ascarosepion bandense | reverse complement strand
TATATATATATATATGTGTGTGTGTGTGTGTGTGTGTGTGTGTGTGTGTGTGAGCAGCAACTTTTCTTCAAAAACTGTTGCGTTGAATATCACAGACAAAGAAAATTTAATGAATTTTTCAAGTTTTTCAATATATTCTATCATTTTTTCCCGTTTGATGGGTTAAAGGAGTGTAAATATTTTCTGTTTTCCGAAGCGCTTTCGGTGACTATAGCCATTTTTCAAAGGATTTTTTTTATAATCATATCTACCCGAGCAAGGCAGTTTACTGTCACTGGTGTGCCGGAGATTACATAGGTGGAAAGTTATGGGAAAGAATGACAGTTTATAGGAAGGTGTCAGGAAGTGGGTAAGAGGAGGATAAGAATACTGATGAGAGTGGTGTGGTTGGAGAAAGGAGCAAGAGAGAGAGAGAGGATGAAAGTTGGTGAGATAGGAGATGACTGTTGACTTTACATATTGACTTTACATTGTTTTTGGGAACAAGTCTAAACAAACCGTCAGCGTGGCAGATGTTCTTAGAGGACAGGCACTCAATCTTAAAATTATAGTTCAGCATTGTACCCCACCGTATAAATCTGTTCGCGGTGTATACTGGTAGTCCCCTTCTTAGATCTGTATATAGTCAGTAGCGGTTTGTGGTTAGTCTGCAACGTAAAACATCTGCCGTGTAGATATCTGTGAAACCTGGTAACAGCGAAAATTATGCTTAACGCCTCCTTTTCGATCTGCAAATATTGCTTTTCCTCAGGTAGCAAAGTTTAAGACGCATGCGCGATGAGTGTCCTTGTTTCCATCCGGAAGTTTGTGTAAAATGTAGGCGCCGATGCCATAAGAGCTGGCATCGCTTGCTATTATGATGTCCAACTTTGGGTCACAGTGAGTGAGGGAAAGGTCTGAAGTGAGTGTGTTTTTTATTTTTTGAATGCAGATTGGCATTCCGGTGTCTATTCCCAGATTTTGTCTTTCTTTAGTAGTTCGTTTAAGGGAGCTCGCAAGTTGTGCATGTTTTCAATGAACACCTGGTCAAAATTTGCTAAAGCCTAGGAAGCTCTGTAGTGCTTGCACGTTATCCGGGGCCGGCATGTCCTTAATCGCCGTAGCCCTATCTGGATCCGGTCATTGACCGTCTTTGTTAATGATATGGACCAAATATTTTATTTGCATCAAATAAAAATCACATTAGCCTCCTTTACTTTGAAGCCGTATTCTTGAATTTTGTCAAATACGCTTAGTACGTGCTTCAGATGGTCTTTCACCGATTTACTAGTAATTAGGATATCATCAAGATAGGCAATTGCGAAATCAAGGTCGCTCAGCACGGTATTCATAACCTGCTGAACGATAGCAGGCGTGACTTTGACTCCAAAAGCCAGATTAAATTTATACAAACCTCTATGTGTATTTGTACAAAGAAGTTTGGAACAGTTCTCCTCAACCTGGATTTGTAAATATGCATCTGATAAGTCAATTTTAGAAAGAAAAAAATTGCCACCGTTTAATTTATTAAATATCTCTTCAAGGTTAGGGAGAAGATAGTGGTGGTCTTTTAGTGCGGCGTTTAACCCCGTTGAGAAATCAGCACATACTCTGATTTGGTTTGATTTTTTTCTTTACATATACTATTGGTGCAGCCCATTTACTGAAATCTATTTTAGACAGGATACCTGCATTTTCCAATCTGTCCAACTCTTCGTTGATTTGGTTCACCGCCGCAAACAGAACGTTCCTTTTCTTTTTAAACACGTCACTCCTCCATAAGAGATGGAACAATATTCTATGTCTTCATTCATCATGGCTGAGTCAACCTCCACTAAAGTGACTCGTTGCCCCTTCGCGGACTAACGCTCTCAGCTAAGATGAAGGGCAAAGACTATTGAATCCATTGCTACTCCGCTGCTATGAAATATGATTCACTGTGTCGTGCTTTTTATTCTACTTACTTATATATTTTTTACTTATTATATTTTACTTATATTTCATTTAACTTAAGTTATTTAGTTATTCTTACACTTTGTTTGATTTTGATTCTAAGATTTCTCACTGGTTTTAAAGAATATTTATTACATTTTTGACTTTATTAGCAGTTTAGAGTTTTTAGTCGTAATGTGGTTGTAAGGAGTTTGATTTTATGTCTACATTTGGAAATGAGCTTGTTTTGTTTAGGAGTTTATTTCTAAATATATCATGTGAGTGTAAAGTTCTCCAAGCCTTCTTTCTTCATTATGTGCCCGAGAAATTTCAGCCGTCTCTTTCTGATTCGATGTGCTTTTTTATGTTTCAGGTTTCCTTACAACTTCCTCGTTACTCACACATTTATTTCATGATGTTCTCAGCATCCTTCTCTAGAATCCTATTTCTGTTGCTTTAATTCACGACCAGTAAAACCTTTTCGAGAAATGATATAATTTTTATTTCTACAAATGTCGACATCATATACACACACTCATATCTGTACTTTTTGTTTGCCATTGATTCGATTAGAACTTCAATTGACTTTTTAATTTTTTTAATGAAAAATTACAATCATCAGATCTTAAATGGGAAAAATAATTTTGATATTTTAAATTATCAAATTTTAACAAAATAAGAATTTCTTCATATGCTTATATATATTCACTAACAGTATGGCTCGGCGTTGCTTGGGTGTAATGAAAGCTTTTATATATATATATATTATCGATTTTCTGCACTATTGTAAGTACTGCAACCTTGAAACTTCAGAATATCGTTTCTTATGTCTTTGTCTATGAGTGTATCAAATTTGATTAAAATCGGACCACTCCTTTTATAAGACGATTTTTTCGATTATCGATTTTTGATATTTATCTGGGGTACCTCGACACAAAACCTAGCTAAGAACACTCACAGACGCTAATAGTACAACTGTGTAGATTTTCAAGAAAATCGGTTCAGCCGTTTCGGAGTCTATAGGTAACGGACACAGAGAGAGAGAGAGAGAGAGAGAGAGAGAGAGACACACACACACACATACACACACACAGACAAAGTTTCATTTATAAATAAGTTTAGATGAAGGAGTTAACGTCTGATTTTTTTAAAAATCTTTTAAAAATGCGGCAAGTATTCGCCATGTTACGATCACCTGAACAATATATATTTTTCCTTACATCTCGGAGAGTTCGTGTATTGTAACTCTACTACGAATCAAGTTCTTAAATATACAAAGTGAGAAATTTAATGTTTTAGGAATTACAAATTAGAAATGGTTACAAAGATTTAAACCGTAAAGACAAAATCGAATAAAAAAAAATAAGCTAATAAAAATAGGAGGGGGAAAACAAAGCAAACAAAGAAAGTAATAATGAGAGAAAAAAAGAATAAAGTCGAAACGAAGGAAGTGACAGAAAATAAAAAAAAAGAAAAAAGTGCTGAAATAAAGTTAAAAATAAGTAAACGAAGAGTAAAGTTGTTAAATAAAGAGAAGTAGAAAAAAACAAAAAATGAAGATTGAAAAGAGAGAAAGAAAGAAAAAGTGAGTGTAAAGAAAGAAATAAAGGGAGCGAAAAAAAGGGAAAAAGGAAATGTAAAATATTTGTGAAAAGAAACCATAAATTAAGTACATAAAAAAAAAAGAGTGTAAAGAAAGAAAAGAAACAAAGAGAGAAGAAAGCAAAAAAATCTGAGGATCAAAGAAAGGGAAAATAAAAAAAAGAGGGAAAGAAAAGAAAAAGAAAATGTAGAAAGAAGTGAAAAAAGACAGAAGTTTGAGAAGCTACAAAGAGATTGAGAAGGAGACAAAGAGGCGAAAAAAAGAATGAGAAAAGAAAAAAGATAGAAAAAAGAAAAGAAAAGGTAGAAAGAAGTGAAAAAAGCCAAAAGTCTGAGAAGCTACAAAGAGATTGAGAAGGAGACAAGGAGGAAAAAAAAAGAATGAGAAAAGAAAAAAGATAGAAAAAGAAAAAGAAAAGGTAGAAAGAAGTGGAAAAAGCCAAAAGTTTGAGAAGCTACAAAGAGAGTGAGAAGAAGACAAGGAGGAAAAAAAGAATGAGAAAAGAAAAAAAGATAGAAAAAAGAAAAAGAAAAGGTAGAAAGAAGTGAAAAAAGACAGAAGTTTGAGAAGCTACAAAGAGAGTGAGAAGGAGACAAGGAGGAAAAAAAGAATGAGAAAAGAAAAAAGATAGAAAAAAAGAAAAAGAAAAGGTAGAAAGAAGTGGAAAAAGCCAAAAGTTTGAGAAGCTACAAAGAGATTGAGAAGGAGACAAGGAGGAAAAAAAAGAATGAGAAAAGAAAAAAGATAGAAAAAAGAAAAAGAAAAGGTAGAAAGAAGTGAAAAAAGCCAAAAGTTTGAGAAGCTACAAAGAGAGTGAGAAGAAGACAAGGAGGAAAAAAAGAATGAGAAAAGAAAAAAAAGATAGAAAAAAGAAAAAGAAAAGGTAGAAAGAAGTGAAAAAAGACAGAAGTTTGAGAAGCTACAAAGAGAGTGAGAAGGAGACAAGGAGGAAAAAAAGAATGAGAAAAGAAAAAAGAGTAGAAAAAGAAAAAGAAAAGGTAGAAAGAAGTGAAAAAAGCCAAAAGTTTGAGAAGCTACAAAGAGAGTGAGAAGGAGACAAGGAGGAAAAAAAAGAATGAGAAAAGAAAAAAAGATAGAAAAAAGAAAAAGAAAAGGTAGAAAGAATTGAAAAAAGCCAAAAGTTTGAGAAGCTACAAAGAGAGTGAGAAGAAGACAAGGAGGAAAAAAAGAATGAGAAAAGAAAAAAAGATAGAAAAAAGAAAAAGAAAAGGTAGAAAGAAGTGGAAAAAGCCAAAAGTTTGAGAAGCTACAAAGAGAGTGAGAAGGAGACAAGGAGGCAAAAAAAAAAAAAAAAAATGAGAAAAGAAAAAAAGATAGAAAAAAGAAAAAGAAAATGTAGAAAGAAGTGAAAAAAGACAGAAGTTTGAGAAGCTACAAAGAGAGTGAGAAGGAGACAAGGAGGCAAAAAAAAAAAGAATGAGAAAAGAAAAAAAGATAGAAAAAAGAAAAAGAAAAGGTAGAAAGAAGTGAAAAAAGACAGAAGTTTGAGAAGCTACAAAGAGAGTGAGAAGGAGACAAGGAGGAAAAAAAGAATGAGAAAAGAAAAAAAGATAGAAAAAAGAAAAAGAAAAGGTAGAAAGAAGTGAAAAAAGACAGAAGTTTGAGAAGCTACAAAGAGAGTGAGAAGGAGACAAGGAGGAAAAAAAAAGAATGAGAAAAGAAAAAAAGATAGAAAAAAGAAAAAGAAAAGGTAGAAAGAAGTGAAAAAAGCCAAAAGTTTGAGAAGCTACAAAGAGAGTGAGAAGGAGACAAGGAGGAAAAAAAAAAGAATGAGAAAAGAAAAAAGATAGAAAAAAGAAAAAGAAAAGGTAGAAAGAAGTGAAAAAAGACAGAAGTTTGAGAAGCTACAAAGAGAGTGAGAAGGAGACAATGAGGAAAAAAAAAGAATGAGAAAAGAAAAAAAGATAGAAAAAAGAAAAAGAAAAGGTAGAAAGAAGTGAAAAAAGACAGAAGTTTGAGAAGCTACAAAGAGAGTGAGAAGGAGACAAGGAGGAAAAAAAAAGAATGAGAAAAGAAAAAAAGATAGAAAAAAGAAAAAGAAAATGTAGAAAGAAGTGAAAAAAGACAGAAGTTTGAGAAGCTACAAAGAGAGTGAGAAGGAGACAAGGAGGCAAAAAAAAAGAATGAGAAAAGAAAAAAGATAGAAAAAAGAAAAAGAAAATGTAGAAAGAAGTGAAAAAAGACAGAAGTTTGAGAAGCTACAAAGAGAGTGAGAAGAAGACAAGGAGGAAAAAAAAAGAATGAGAAAAGAAAAAAGATAGAAAAAAGAAAAAGAAAATGTAGAAAGAAGTGAAAAAAGACAGAAGTTTGAGAAGCTACAAAGAGAGTGAGAAGGAGACAAGGAGGCAAAAAAAAAAAAGAATGAGAAAAGAAAAAAAGATAGAAAAAAGAAAAAGAAAAGGTAGAAAGAAGTGAAAAAAGACAGAAGTTTGAGAAGCTACAAAGAGAGTGAGAAGGAGACAAGGAGGAAAAAAAAGAATGAGAAAAGAAAAAAGATAGAAAAAAGAAAAAGAAAAGGTAGAAAGAAGTGAAAAAAGACAGAAGTTTGAGAAGCTACAAAGAGAGTGAGAAGGAGACAAGGAGGAAAAAAAGAATGAGAAAAGAAAAAAAAGATAGAAAAAAGAAAAAGAAAAGGTAGAAAGAAGTGAAAAAAGACAGAAGTTTGAGAAGCTACAAAGAGAGTGAGAAGGAGACAAGGATGCAAAAAAAAAAGAGAATGAGAAAAGAAAAAAAGATAGAAAAAAGAAAAAGAAAAGGTAGAAAGAAGTGGAAAAAGAAAAGTTTGAGAAGCTGCAAAGAGAGTGAGAAGGAGACAAGCAGGCAAAAAAAAAAAAAAAAAAAGAATGAGAAAAAAAAAGAACGCATAAAGAAAGATTTGAATTCCTCGAATCTTCGATTGTTGCAAATCCTCTTTTGTCACGTGAGTACATGCGTATTCAATTGGAATGAATAAAAAAGAAAACGCCAGTTTAAAAATATCTAAAGTTTCCTCTCTACGTGTTAAGGCAATTATATCCATTGCCCCAAATTTAACGAATACTTAATAAATGATACAAATCTAAGAACGCTAATTTCTTGATTTTTAGTCATTTCAACTTTTGTAATACAGTCAGTCAGCTATGTGTCATATGTGATACATGCTTTGGGCGATCATGTCTCTTTTGAGACATGACTGACTAGGCAGAAGATTATCCCGCAGTAGGTTGTCATTGCTTTCTGCGGTAGACTGGTAGTCAGCCAAGGCTATAGAACCCACATGTCCTGTTATTTAATCCATAATTATATGGAAGAAACGGATTGATACCTTTCCCAAGTGTATTTGTGCGTAAGTGAATGCAACGAATTCAACTGGAATTCGAACTCGGAAACCCGATTTGTCGTTCCGAGTTGATATCCACTGCACCACTACATCTGTAATACACTATGCTAAATTTCCTTTTAGATGAATTATTTTTATTTTATTCGTTTCATTTTGTGCTAGTAGTCTCATCTTAATTGGTATACTCACATCATTTGGACTGTTCTATTCTCCGGCCATTTTCTGGTGCTTGTTTGTCGTACTCATTAACATTTACAGAATTTTAAACCGAACACTTTATATCAGTGTTTCGCCGCCATTTTCAATTCGGGACGCATTTGTCGAATAACTAAAACTATGGGATACACTTTAAATTTTAATAATGGAAAATTTTCATAAAAACAATTAGTCTCGCAATTTGAAAAAAGGAAAATAATAAGTACGTTTATTGAATTAAGCATTTATTTTTAAGACATTACATTGCATATTTAAGAATGTTTGCGCGAAACCTTTTCATGATGTGCTTTGGCAATATTGGAATACCATGCCTTACGTGTGATAAACATCATAGCATTAGCACTACAAAAGAAAATTAATGGTAAAGTTTTCATTTAAAGAGATTTAGGAAAAATCGGTGATATTTTTCTCAGAGGCTGATAATGACAGATTTAAATCCTTTGAGGAAGGCGAAAGGGAAAAGTTACCCACTCTTTCTTAAAGATAAAAGAATTTAGCATTCTGTTTAAAATAAAATATCAAATAACAAAGACTCGACTTAGACATGGAAGACATGTACATGGTTCTTCTAACTTTTTCAAAATAAAGATGTTTTTATTCAAATATACAAATAAGTAATAAATTACTCTTCAGTTGACTTGTGGCGTAATGGTTACCTTTCGCGACGCATTATTGAGCACGTGCGCACGGGTTGCATTATACAATGATAGAGGATAGATTACTTCCACTTTTTGTTTTTAAATGCCTAGGGGTAATAACTCACACCCGTTAACACTTCACACTTGTAGCGTTAATCCATTATCATCCTTTCTATTTTCATGAATTTCAGGCCCATTCTTATACAACATATATTCTATGATTATCCAGCGTATGAGGGGGTTGTACAAATTTTGACTCTTGGCCCGAGTGGTGGAGCTCGGGTTCCCTACGTAAAGCCCAATCTTGTGTCGCATCTTGCCTGAGTGGGAGGACAGGGTAAATATCCATAGTTCCGAAAGAGTTCTGATAGTGTGTTTTTTAGAGTACTGTTGGAAGTCAGTCGAGACATGATATTATAACAATGGCGACGAAAAATCAAAAACCCAAATATTTTTAAATACAGAAGAAATATTTGCCCAAGTGGTAAAAATACGGCAACATTAACAGCAACAACATCAGCTAAAAACGAATCCATGTTTCAGCTGTAAACGGTTA
Source organism: Ascarosepion bandense (assembly GCA_037127315.1). NCBI lineage: Eukaryota > Metazoa > Mollusca > Cephalopoda > Sepiida > Sepiidae > Ascarosepion > Ascarosepion bandense. The sequence goes on along the minus strand of JBBBDQ010000886.1, from coordinate 2,169,236 downwards.
CATCTCGGAGACGACTGTCTTTTGAAGAATTTAAAGTGCTACAAGTTTGGAAATGTAGGCCAGAAAAAGGCACACTGTAAGATTAAGTCAAGGAAAAGTTCACACAAAAAAAGAATTCTTATCCAGCGATGATACGGAAAAATAATTTAAAAAAAAATTGTGTATGTAAAATTCCTAATTAGGATGTTAAAATGCAACTAGAAACTGGTAGTGATATCAAATAACGAAGCCACAGGGAAAGAAAAAGTAGAAAACCTATATTTAAAAGAACTTCGAAAATTACACGTGGCGTGTCGGGTGAGAAATTATTTGCTATTGGTAAAATGACTTGCAATATTTCCTTTCGCAACAAGCGTGTACAAGCAAAGGCTTATTCGATACTGACTAAATGGAATTCAGTTATGGAATTTACCCATAAATATTTATTGCAAAAATATAATCGGACAAGTGACCAATTTAAAAAAAATGTGAAAATTTAAAGGAAGAATTGAAAAGATATTTTTTGGGTGTTCTCTCGGATGAGTTTGCCCACTTGTAGACATTTTTTGGCTGAAACATGTGGCACCATACACAGTTGACATTCATCTATAAATTTCAACTTGTTTGCACCCTTCAGCAACCAAAATCTTTACAACTGGAGCATGATTCTTGGTCGGTCAACTTTGTTAATCTCCAAAACGTTTTTTTTTTCAATCTGAAAAAAAAAATTAAGTCCCTTTGAAAAAGAAGTAAAGGGGGGGAAAAAGCTTCTATCTGTATTAGAAGTTCTTATACCGAAAAATTCACCTTATTTATTGAATGACCCTATAGAATGAAATTTAGACTTGAATACTTACTCACTCAGTGAATACTAATACTTGTAATATGAGTAGTAATACCTATCATATTAGAAAGGCAGATATTAAAGAAATTTCATGGTGGATAACCTGGAATTTTAAGGATGAATTCTCTTATGAGAAGTTATATACAGTACTGTGCAAAAGTATTAGGACAAGAAGTATTTTAGCTTTTATGAGGCATATTGACAGAAAATAAACAATTAAAGTAATTTTATTTGTTTTACTCAACAAATGCAACAAGATAAATACTTGTTACAAATTAAATTTATTATTTTTGCTTTGATCACAGCCTTTCATTCTGTCAGGCATTAACATCACAAGCTTCTTCAATAAATCTAATGGTATCTCCTGCCAAGCAGCTTGTATTTGTTCCCAAAGTGTGTCTTGCAAAGTAACATTAGATTTATCACTTTTTTTATCCAAAATATTCCATAGATGTTCAGTAGGATTGAAATCAAGGGCTTTGTGGGGGCCAATTCAAATTCCGAAGCCTTCGTTCCTTTTCCTTTTTATTTAAGTAATTCTTAAAAATGTTTGGCTTTTCACCTTGTATTTGAATTTGTGTGAGTGTTTTAGGAAAATCACCCCTGTCCTAATAATTTTGCACACTACCAGTAATGTGCAAAAGTGTTAGGACAGGGGTGATTTTAAACTTTATTTTGATGCCTCATAAAAGATAAAATAGTTCTTGTCCTAATACTTTGCACAGTACTGTATATTGGACCAAGATGGATCAAAACATTGAAATATTAGTAAAAACCTGCAGTTGGGCTTTGGTAACAAAATCCCTACCACGAAATTACAACCTTGATCAAAGACAGATGCTCTGTGGTCAAGACTGCACATAGGTTTCGCAGTTTCAATAAACGGATCGCATTATCTGGTAGTAGTGGATAGCTTTATTAAGTAGCCTGAAATAAATTTGTAAGTTCAAAGAAAAAAAAATCCATGATTACAGTGAATTTTTCACATGACTGTTTGCAAGATATAGTCTCGGGTAACGGTTCACTGTTTACGAATTTAAAGAATTTTTTAAATGTTCTCAACTGAAGATATTACTACTCTGCTGTATCACCCTAGGTCAAATGGAAAACGGTTTGTGGGTACTTTTAAGAGAGCTTTGAAAAAAGCAAGTAATGAAAAAGTGAGTGAAGAAGCACTATAAGAATTATTGAGAATATACTAGATAACGCTGGATCCCAATAAATCAACAGACATGCCACTATCAGAATTGATGTTCGTAAGATGTTACAAGGTAAAAAAAAAAAGAATAGAAACGGATAACAAGAAGACACAAAATGTTTTAAAATTGGCGTAAAGTTTTTTCAGTATATATAAAGATGGTAAAGAAATATGGGAATATGGCGTAATAAAGTCACGAATCGGAAAAATGAATTCTATGGTGAAAGGAAAAAATGAAACACAAAAGACATTGAAATAAATTAAAGAAAAGATATTCTGGAGAAAGAACCGCAAGAAAGGAAGAACTTATGCAAGTTCTGTATGATATACTTGACGTACCAACATACCAAGAATTCGTTGAACGTACAAGTATGAGTGCCAGAAAAAGGATACGTATAAAAAAAACCAGTGGTTGACTCAAGACGAAAGAAATACAAATTTCAGTGAATGGTGAACTCGCCTGGAAGTGGGAGGGGGTTAAACTAAAAAATAAAATAAAATATTTATGAAAAAAAAATTAAAAAGTGGGGATGTTGTGGAGTAAATATCCCCGCCTGGTAACACAAATGAACTAGGCATCTTAAAAAACTCAAAGGCAGTTCAGAGGTAAGAGTTCCGATATAGTTCGGATGGAGTGTTTGTTAGAGTCAATAGAGACATAATATTATAACGTTAGTAACGAGTTATAACAGATGCTTTCTTTGTAAATCTGTTATCTGTATTATGAATTTGTGAAATTTGGTAGGATTGTTACTGAAAAACATCACAGTGATCAAATGACTCATTTGAATCCCGCATTGCAACTGAAAATAAATTTGCGTTACGTAGTCGAATGTTAGATGACAGCACTCGTCCTCAATTTGTAAATTGATGTATCAAATGATCCTGAATCGAGTGTATGAAGAAGATTTATTTCATACAGTTTTATACTGGGTTTTCCGGAAAGTTCATGTCGATTTTTAATCGTTCATGTTCCAACTCGTTAGAACACGTCAAATTTATCGACTTACAATTTCGATTAGGGCGAACTTCAAACTATCTCTTGAGAAAGAAAGTTTAAAATTACTTAATTCACGACAATTTTGCATCCCTATAAAAATGAAAGAATATAAAGTGCAATTTAGACACATGGTAATTTTTTATTACTGAGATAAATGTAAATTATTTTTTAAGGAATATATAAAAGACAAACATGCTTCCGGTCAGGGACATAGCCTCATGTTTCTTACCAACACAATTTGTTGTATAAATGAAAACCAGAAATTCGAATGATGATTTACAAAGCCTCTTCACAGAAATGACAGGCGCAGCACATTCTTTCTACTTTCATTTTCTTAGTTGGTTTTATTCTACCCGAGTACGAAATTAGTAAATAAATTTAAACAGAAAACTATTCTTAAAAAGGAAGAAACAGAATTGCTTGGATCTATTTTTGCTTTTTATTTTTTATTCTCCGTTATATATGCGTTCTGTAGTCCCTTTTCGTTCTCAGTTTTTAGAGGAGGTGATGGAAACTTTTTGCGCTCCTCAAATAAAAGGGTAGAAAGTTGAAATGAACTGTTCTTAGAGTGGATTGTACATTACTTGTTTTCTGAGAAAAAAGTTGTATCCAGTTGATAGAGTATCTCGTTACTTGAACCGCAACACTTGTCATCCACTAGATGCCCCACAAACCAACTTCGCTTTGACTGATTAACATTGAATACTGCCGACTTGAATTAACTGCCGGCCCTCAGTGATATTAGATAAGGAGGTAAATTTTGTTGTTTGTAGCTAACCTCAAATTTTATTTTATTCAGTTCCTTTTTTTTTTTTTGCATTTGTTCTTTGTTTTGGTTTTTTCTTCATTTTCTGATTCTTCGTTTTTTTTTTCTTTTCTTTTTTGCTGTTGCACCTTTATTTTGTTCCTAATTTCTCTTTTGTTTTCGGGTTTCATTTCTCTCACCCATCAGGCTTTTCTTTTTGTAATTAGAAAAAAAACTCTTATAGTTTACGTAATTTTGCCCTTTTTCTTTGTTTTTTTTTTACGCCTTCTAATGAGAATTCCTTTTTTAATCAGTCATTGCGGACATGAACGTTTACAAAAGTAGGATCTTCCTTCCTTTTCAGTTGAAGATTTGAATTAGTTCCCGCCAGAGTATTAATTCCGCATGATTCTAAATCCAAATAACACGCGTGTCGGACAAACAAAAATTGGCCCAGAGAGACATACTTTTTCAAATTCTCATATACAAAAGACACTTTCTGAAATGAATGTGTTTTAAAATGTTCATTCCCTTTGTTGAAGTACTTTAATTAAAACCAGAAGATTGTTTAAATCGCTATGAGCAGAATTCTTGTCCCTTAATACATTTTTGAACATATGCCAGCTTCACGAATTTTACAATATACAAATCTATTCAGTCTTATTATACACTATTATTCTGTCTAACTCGCTAGCTAGCTATTAATTATTAATAAAATGTTCTAACTGCTCTGGAAATCTTGTGGTTATCTTCCAGTAAGATATCATTACGTTCCACTTATCTAAACTTATTTATAAATGGAACTTTATCTGTGTGTGTGTCTGTGTGTATGTGTGTGTCCGTTACCTATAGATTCCGAAACGGCTGAACCGATTTTCTTGAAAATTTACACAGTTGTACTATAAGCGTCTGCGAGTGTTCTTAGCTAGGTTTTGTGTCGAGGTACCCCGGATAAATATCAAAAATCGATAATCGATAAAATCGGGTTATAGAAGGAGTGGTCCGATTTTAATCAAATTTGATACACTCATAGAAAAGACATAAGAAACGATATTCAGAAGTTTCAAGATTGCAGGTCTTACAATAGTGCAGAAAATAGACAATATATATATATATATATATATATATATATATATATATATATATAAGGCAAGATGTTTGTGTGTGTGTGTCTGTTTATCTGCCTGTATGTTTTCAGCCCTTTTAGTTTTTGCTTCGGGTTTTGCTCTAAGTAGGTATAATTGTAGTTCTTAGTCTCAGCTATGATACCATTTACTCAGAGGACTTATTTAGCCTTCAAAATTCAGTTTACGACGAAAAAAACTTGTTTGATGTCAATACCAGGAAATCAAAATTTGACTTACATCCATTCATTTTTCTTTCAGTCTACGGTTTCGCTTTAACTGGAAACAACTATTGCTTTTAGTCTTTCGTGCCAACGTCCAAAGAGTCTGAGCTCCAGGACCATGGATTACTTTTAAAGCTTTCATTACACCCGAGCAACGCCGGGCCATACTGCTAGTTTCGATATATAAATAAGAGTCTTGTAGAATTACGCTGACAGAAACATACTGAATAAGAATATGTTACTTTAACTCTTAAAATGGTCAACGATTTTAGAGAATCTGATTTTTATTATTAAATTTCCATAAACACATATACTTCTCTCTTATATGACTCCGTGATAATATCATCAAGGCCTCATTTGTTTAACAAATTAGCTATTGTGTGTTTGATTGATTGACATATTTTTTACGGTCTATCAGCCCTTTACAGGTTATCTCAAGCCAGATTTTTTTAAAATTTGTAAGAAATCTCTCGAGATGTTGATGATTTGGTGATAATAGCCCTACTAATTATCCCATAATACTAATTATCCCATAATACTAATTATCTCATAATAGCTAAGGATGTAAAGAAGATGTGAATTCATATATTTCCAAAGGGTATTTGCGCATAAATGAATATAACAAATCTGACTGTAATTGGAACTCGGCCCTCCAATTCCCAATTACGAGCTGTTATCCATTACACCACCCGCACATTCAAACTTACAGAATTTTGCACTTCTAAGCGGTCATTCGTCTAGATACTAACCAGGCTTGTCATAGCTTAACTTCAGTGATCGTACGATAACGTGATATGGCCGTAAACTTGGCTTTGTCATTATATTTTGAATTCGATCGAACCCACACACATACATACATACACTCACACATACATACGTAGATGTGTGTATATTCATGAGTAAGCGTGTGTTTATAGGATGCATAATAGTATCTAAACTTATTTAGTGTGTGTGTGTGTGTGTCTGTGTGTGTGTCTGTTACCTACAGATTTCGAAACGGCTGAACCGATTTTCTTGAAAATTTACACAGTTGTAATATAAGCGTCTGCGAGTGTTCTTAGCTAGGTTTTGTGTCGAGGCACCCCCGATAAATATCAAAAATCGATAATCGATAAAATCGGGTTATAGAAGGAGTGGTCCGATTTTAATCAAATTTGATACACTTGTAGACAAAGACATAAGAAACGATATTCAGAAGTTTCAAGGTTGCAGTTCTTACAATAGTGCAGAAAATCGATTATATATATACATATATAAAAAAAATAGATGCAGATTATTAAGAACGTTGGATAAAGTCATGAAAACAAATAAAGCTTTGCCTCTAAGTAAACCTCGCATATAGAAATATACATGTTGGTTCGAAAAATGTGCACAAAAACTGACAGTGGGGAATCTACAGTCAAATTGGATGTCTTCGATCGCTGAGGTAAAGGATATAAGTAACAAGGCATAACTGGGTTTTGACACACGTTTGAGGCATTCAACCAGTCAACCAGACAACACAGACAATAGCTTCACGTAAAAGTTGGGTTTAGAAGATGGCCCCTTCTTGAAAATAGTCAGACTACACAATTTAGAAGAAAGGAAGACGGTACAGTAGTGTTTTTGACTAACAATATAGGCGTCGCATGTATTTATCTCTTTAACTCACTATCTATCTATCTATGCATATATATATATATATATATATATATATATATACACACACACACACACACACACACACATATATATATATATATATATATATATATATATATTCATCCGCAGACAAATCTGTTTCGCTGTATCACAGCTCATCAGTACGGTTAGACTCCGATTGCTTTTTTAGCCAGGATTGAAACCTGACCGAAATGGCGTCAGTCAACCCCCTGGGCTATGGGCGTTCGGTGGAAGTAGGAAGACTTTTTAGCGCATATCATTATACGCGCCCAATAGCTAGAGCGCTCTAATTCATTTCAATGAATGAGCGATGCGTACATGCCAGAGTAGCTACTGTTTATCTAAGTCTACTATTTTTCCAGAGTGCTTAATCAGGGTGTGAGAGCGGATATATATATATATATATAATCCAAAAGGATAATCAGGTAGGTAAATCCTAAAACTCAACCATAATTAATATTAATTTCATTAATATTAAAATTGATCAAGGTGGAGGGCTTAATGTAAGTATTATATTCTAATTATAAAGCCAAATATAAAATTAAAACAAAATTTTGATGTTTAAATCCGTTGAATAGCCATTTCTACGAGGACTTCCTCATTTCTTCAGCAACGGCTAAACGAAAAATTTTTATTTAATCAAATTCAAATGGAAAAAAGATTTTATACCGGTAGAAGTTCAAAAAAATTTCCATCCACAGGAAAATAAAATGGGGTGGGATTAATAATTTTTTTTAATTTAAAGAAGTAAACAGGGTACAGACAGATACCTATGTCTTATATTAGAAGGGTCCCTTCCCCCTTATATGAGTTGAGAGTTTAAAAGTAAAATTTAGCCATGTCAGGGGGAATAGAAATGGTAGGGGGAACGATAGGAAAAAAGTAAAAAAGGTCGGAAGGGGTGGTTGACTGGGAAGTAAGCTAAGAAAAAGTTATTCCTATAGAAACAAAAGAAAACTGCTACCATCAGTGTTGAAAAAACATTGAAAAATTTACCGAAGAGATTTTAGTTTAAATAAATAATTACTTGGACAAATTTTATAGAAAAAATTTGACATAGAAATTTAAAATTTTAAATTAAAAATATTAACTTCCTTCGAGGGTAGATCTCAAAAGAATTCATTACTACAAGTATACACACACACACACACACACACACACACACACACACACACACACACACACACATTCCGGAACAAATTTAATTAAAAAGCTAAAGGATATTTGCAATTCCCGAGTTAAATTTAATTTCAATTATTTTTGAAAATTTAAGAAACTAAATTTAAGTCGGTTTAGTACGAAAGAAAAGGAATTATTATATATTTTTTTATTGTAAGGGCTCTGCTAAAATTTAACCAAAACCGGTATAAAATCTTTTGTCATTTGAATTGGATTAAATAAAAATTTTTCGTTTCGCCGTTGCTGAAGAAACGAGGAAGTCCTCGTAGAAATGGCTATTCAACGGATTTAAACATGGAAATTATGTTATATATATATATATATATATATATATATATATATATATATATATGCAGGGTGTGATGGGTAAATTTTCGCCTTGTTAATAATTTTAATTTCGCGCATGCGCGTTGTCTGTCTTTAGTTTTGTTGACTGCACAGTATAGTAGAATCAGTTGAGCAACGTCTGTGTAAAAAAAGGCCTTGGATTGACAATGGAAGTTTCAATGCGAATACTTCAGAGTGTTTGGGTGTCACTCTGAGGATGGTGCAGAGAATTCGGAAAGATTTGGATGAGTCTAATAGCAATTACGAAGGTAAAGCAGCTTGGAAAACTCACTCTGATCGTTCTGATAAGGAAAGAACCACAAAATCTTTTCGTGAAAACCTCAGACTCAACATGGGGCCTACGTCAAATGCCCTGATGAATCGGTGCTTCCCTGGGTCAAGGGTATGGTTGCTGGAAGATCCTGTATTTGGAAACGTGACTCTACAGCATGCGACACAAGCACGAGTACACAGTCATGGCAGTCAGAACAATGTCTGTGACGTCATCACCTCTTACATCTGGCCACCTAACTCCCCAGATTGCAACTTCCTTGCTTATTATATATGGGTTTGCAGTTGAGCGAGCGACTAACGAAATTCCTTCTAACACCAAAGATGAACTTAACGGAAGTATTATGGCAGCATTCACTAACTTAAACAGAAGGCTTCTCAGAAAAATTGTGGAAAGTTATGAAATTCTCTGGAGGCCATCCATGGTTAAAATCATTGGCGATTTTATTGAATAAATTTACTCTTTAGTATTTCAAGATATTTTTGTGAAATTTTGGTGTATAATTGTTAAAATGAGATTTTAGTGTTATTTTCATTTTTGCGCAGTTTAGACGTGAATGTATCCATTGCACCATATAGATAGATAGATAGATAGATAGATAGATAGATAGATAGATAGATAGATAGAAAGAAAGAAAAAGAAATGTGATAGATAGATAGATAGATAGATAGATAGATAGATAGATAGAAAGAAAGAAAAAGAAATGTGATAGATAGATAGATAGATAGATAGATAGATAGAAAGAAAGAAAAAGAAATGTGATAGATAGATAGATAGATAGATAGATAGATAGATAGATAGAAAGAAAGAAAAAGAAATGTGATAGATAGATAGATAGATAGATAGAAAGAAAGAAAAATGAAAGATAGATAGATAGATAGATAGATAGATAGATAGATAGATAGATAGATAGATAGATAGATAGCATAAATATTATTACATTTAGATTTACGTTTAAAAATTATTATTACAGTTAGATTTACGTTTAAAAATATTCAAATTCTATTACTTTCTACATCACGTGAAGGACGCTTCTCGCGACGGACGCTTGTAGTTTAAAATTTAAAACCATTTGTTTCTGATGAAAAGTCGAGGCCGGTCTTAAATATCAAATATATATATATATATATATATATATATATATAATAGAAATAAATAAATACTGTCAAAAAATACATTTTTAAATTACAACTTTTTAGTAGTTTTTCCTATATATATATAGATAGATATGTTCGTAATGCATATATATATGTGCATTACGAATGTATCAAGTCTTATTAAATGGAATAAACAGCTGTTAATAAATGGGTTTGAAAACAGGGTTAAGACAAAGAGAAAACCAAATAACGATCATAGAAACGGAAGGGGTAGGAGAGGAAAACGGGGCGGAGAAGAAAAGGTGCGAAGGAGGAAGAAAATGGGAGGAGGAGGGAGGAGAGAAAGAAGAAGAAAAAGAACAACAAAAACCAGAAAATGGAGGCGGTAAAAGGTGAGACGTAGCTGGAGTTGAAAAACTGCAACCAATGATCAAACGTTCAGGCGAAGAAACAGATAACCGGACTAATAAAGAACTGACAACATCTGAATGTACATGAATTGGAGCCGAATATTTAGATTAATGATAATTAGTAGATGAAAAGGAAAGAAGAAACGAAAGAAATGAAAGAACAAAACAAAGTGAATAGATAAAAAATAATCGCCTCAATAAAAAGAGAAGAGAAAACAAAACTTTTGTTTTTCGAGACGGCTAAACTTGAAATCATGGCGTATCGACGGTTTTTATTTCTTAGTTTGTTTTTTTCTTTCTGTCTAAGATGCTTATTTTATGCGATATGGCATTTTGGTTACTCGCTGGTACGGTAAGGTGTGGAGCGAATTAAATAGAGAAAGATCGTATGAAACAATGTCATGCCTGACCGAGCGAATCGGTAGCATTCCTATTTTGACTCTGGCTCTGCGAGTTAAGTTGTCATTAGATAACAAACGATGAGGGTTTTGTTGTTACGACCGTCGTCGTCTTTTTCAAGCCAGGAGCTTTCTTAGGTGTCTTTAGTTATTCCTCTTTTTTCTTATTTAGCCCGCCTTAACTATGAACTTGGATGCCTCCGAAATTCCTTTAGATCATTAGGATTTCTTCTTTTCACAACAAACAAATGATAAAAGCTCGAAAAAGTAAACAAGAACGGAATAAAGAAAAAGTTAAAAAGTCAAAGATAATAAGTAATATTTCGGATGAAAAACTAGGCTAATCCTTAGCAACACTTGCAGCACGGCTGCCGCGATATTAATTTAAATTACGTTGATTATATATATATATATATATATATATACTACCGACCATAAGTTTGGGACCACCCAAATTTTTAGCAGAATCAAATTCGCCGAGTTTGTATTTTTTGTTATTCTTATGCAGATATCAAGTAAAAAAAGTATTCTTTTCAACTTTAAAGTAAATATTTACTCATTTTGCTACTTTATTCCTCTTACTGTGATCAAGTTTTTGCCGAAAATTCAGATTTATTCAGATATTATAATTACGGTATAATTTTTTTTTTTTTTGTAAACCATATTACTACGCTATAAATGGCAAGGAAGAAACGGATTAGCATTGAAAAAAGAGCTCAGGTTAAAATTCTTTCGCTAGAAGCATATTCTGAACGTGTTATCACTAAAAAATTAAACCTATCAAAAAATGGCATGAATTATTGCCTTCAACGTCTTCGTGAAACTCAGTTAAATATTGACAGAAAAAGATCTGGTAGGCCCAGAGTAACATCTATTGTAGAGGATAGGCACTTGATCATATCTAGCAAGAGGAATAGAGGAAAAACCGCTCCGGAATTAACAATTGAAATGAATTCTACTCGGAAACATACAGTATCTGTTACTGCTGTTAAGAGACTACTTCATTCTGCTGGGCTTAAAGGCTGTGTAGCAGTTAAGAAACCACTATTAAAGAAGGAGAATAAGGGATGAAATTGATCGTACAGTTCGAAACGAACTTCCTAAAATGAACAAATGTTATTTAAATACTAGCAGGATGCTTGGAAATCATTTTCACCAACTTATTTTTATTAGAAAGAATGCTAAGGATTTGGTCTGTAGTAATAAAGTCTCGTGGTGGTTTCTTTGATGAAAAGAACATCTGAATTAACTTTAATTAAATTTGAAATTACTCTATTTTAATTTTGGTTTTAATTATTGTACAATTGTGAGCAACAATAAAATATATGGAAATTTATTCTTCTAAGACATAAAATTTGTCATTTCTTTCTCTTAGAGAATAAATCTAAGTGGTCCCAAACTTATAGTCGGTAGTGTATATAGTCATCCGCAAACGGATATATATATATATATATATATATATATATATATATATATATCCAAGTAAATAAGGAACGAAGAAAATATTAACGACATTCAAAACATTAATGGAAAAAGTTTCAATGCCGAAGCAAAATGTACACTTTGTAGTAGTTTGTAATTTGTACGTGTTTTAAATTATAATTTATAAAATATATAGTCATCTGCAGACAGATCTGTTTCGCAGTATCACAGCTCATCAGTACGGTTAGACATCCGATTGCTTTTAGCCGGGATTGAAACCCGACATTGAATTGACATCAGTCGGCGATTCTACCTCTGAGCTATTGGCGCTCAGTAGAAGAAGGCAGACTTTTAGCGTGTAATATACCATGTAAACACACGCCAATAGCCGAGAGTGTTCTAATTCATTACTGAATGAACGATGCGTAGATGCTAGACCAGCTACAGTTTTTTCAAAGTCTACCATTCCTCTAGAGTGCTCAATCAGGTGTGAGAGCGCAACTATATATATATATATACATTGGCTATAATATTTATTGTCCCAAGCGCTTTCGGCTAATTCTATACACATTTTCAAGGGTGTTTTTGTCCTTCATTTTATTTTCCCATGTGTTGACCTTTACATAGTAGTTCAGCGCTGTGTGGTTTTGGAGAGGGGTATTATTTATCCTGCCACTAACCTTATATTGTTTAGTCGTGGTGATGTTGCGTTGAAGGTCTTCTAAAAATAGAAATGATACTCATGCCAATTACAGCCACACTCTTCAAAGTAATGTCCCTCAGAAGACGAAACACCTCACCTAAGAATATTTTTTTATTTGGTATTCATTTCCTTCTTTTACAGATAAACTCTTTCTGAAAATAAGTTACACACACACATACACACACATCAGTCAGTCAGTTAAGTGCCATACGTGATACACGCTTGGGTGATCATGTCTCGAAAGAAACATGACTGACTGGGCAGTAGGTTGCCATTACATTCTGCTGTAGACTGGTTGCCAATCAACGCTATAGAACCCAATCTGATCTGTTATTTAATCCCTAACTGGAGGGAAGAGACGGATTAATACTTTTCCCAACGGTATTTGCAAAGAATTCAACTCGATTCGAACTTGGCATCTCGATTTCTCGTTTCGAGCCGATATCCACTGCATCACAACGCACATCCTGTGTGTGCATATATATATAAAGAGAGAGAGAAAAAGAGAGTCCATCTGAAGTTATATGCAAATCACATAAACCTTAATGACATGAAATTGCTTTAAACAATTTCTGTCAAATTATTAACGATTAGTTTAGATAAATCCAGCAACTTTAATAAATCATGTTGAGATTGCTTAAAAATTTTAACCAAGCTTTGTTTTGGTATCTAAATTAATCGTTAATAATTTGACAAAATGTTTTTAAACAAATACAAGTTATTCCGGTCAAACTGTGTATAAAGACAAAACGCTGGCAACCAACAGCATTTATTTGATAAATTTGATGCCTAGGTACCACCAATCATTTTCGATACCTAAATTTAAATCGAACTTTTAATAATAAAAGTTTTCTTGAAGTTTTAATTTTAGCTTTAACTGAAAGCCAAGAGATTAAATTTACTAATTCCAGTAGGAAAAATACTCTGAATTATTTTGAAACCGAAATTATATTGACTGGATTCTAAATTTGTTTTTATTTAAAAACAAATTTCAATTTTTCGGCCATTTTTCATCGATCGACACATTATGTAAACAGTAGGCAATTCTCAGTTTTAAAAAATCTTACAAAAATATAATATAACTCGCTGAAAGATTATTTTATTAAAATTAGTAAATTGAAAGTTACCCTAATTTTATTTGAAATAAGTATTCCTCGCTTTTTGTCTGAAATAAAAAAAAAGCGTTTTATAGTCATGGTATTCCTCTTATCTGGGTCTTCTGCGGTGACGAATAATTTAATCACAGACGGAAGCCGTCAAAAACTCTAAGTATGGCGGTCATACATGACATAATTGTATGTAATCGTAAGTTTTTTTAACTACATAGTAAAATTAAAAATTTAACAATATTTTCAGCAATTATATAATGTTTTATAGAATTTTAGTTAGTTTAGCTTTATATGCATTCTGAATAAATAGAAATTAAAATAATATAAAACTTACTCTTAAAATAATTTGACAATTTAATAAGAATGAAAGAAATTGAAATAACCAAATTCAATTTATGAAATGTTATGCTAAGGAATTTATCAATAAAAAATTTATAATTTCAACGATAAGATGAGCAAAAAAGCAATTGAAATGTGCAACAAAAAACAAACCAAACACGGGTTATAAAAGATAGAAAAAGGAAAGCTTTTTCAATTTCTGTAAGGTACCTACATTCACAAAAGATGATGAAATTAGGAAGTAAATTACTTTAAATTTTGAAAGCGGTGTTTCGGAAGCCTGTTGTTGGATGATTCAGAATCACGTGGAAATGAAAAGAATTGGACACTGAATACAAATGTTCATTATAGGGTTTTTTTCCTGTTAGAGGAACAACCTTCGAATCAAGTAACGTTTTAATGATAAATATCACGTACGACCACCCATACAAATAAAATACGGGTAATCAGCATGCACACAATTTAAATGTTTTAAGTTAAAAATCCATTGACTAAATTATTTGTATTAAGCTTTTCAATTTTCGATTGATAAAAATAATCGTCACGCATTAATTTTACAACCTATCGTTAACGATAAAGGAGAAAATTGTTAAAAAAAATTGAAACTTGATAAGTTATTATAATAAAAAATAATAAAAATGAAAATAATTCTTGTAAAAATTAATTTTTCATTGAAATTTTTTTCAGACTATGATATCCTTTCTATTGTTTATAAAACCAATTAAAAGTTTATCGAAATAAAAAAAACGGAATAGTTTTATTGAATTTTTGTTTTCGCAATTCGAAGCAGATTTTCTAAAAATGGGCTAATTTAGAAGAAAAAATGACAGTTAATTAGCATTCCCCAATGACTCCTGAATTTAATTAATATTAGGTTTATGAGGAAACGATCGCGATTTTTTAGACATTTCCAGAAATTTATTGGTGGGGATGGTAACATATGTGAAAAAATATTTTTACCTATATTTTCTAAAAATAATTATTTAGAAAATGATTTCATTAATTTAGGAATAAGTCCTGAAATTTTCATCAAAATTCGACCATTATCTGATTTTACAAGAATTTCCAAATTAATGTTTTTCACCAACAAAAAAGTTACCTTGTAATATTTACGTCACACATGGACGGAAGAAAAAACACAATTTTCTACCAAAATTTCGAACGTGTTAGCAAGAACTAAAAAATTTTTAAAAATAATTAAAAAAATACTTTGATCTACCCTCTTAATAACAACATAAACATTTTGCCGATAAAACTTTGTTTTTATTTAGTTTGGGGCCTTTTTCCTTCATACTATGCTGTTTTTTTTTCAGTAATGTATTGAAGGAACTTATAATACCATATGAGAACTGAAAGTGCGTAGCTGACATTGAACAATTATATTCCCGAAAATCAGAAAAAGTATTTGAATTGGAGAAAAAATATACAATTCTTACATAAAGAACTTCCGATACTTTTTAACCAAAGATGCATGCACACGTCTCGTATATCTTCACTTTTTATTTTTTCTTTCTCTTGCGCACCGATTCCAAATAGTGTCTTTGATATATCTTGTCCTTCTTTTCTCGTGATCAAAACGAAATGGTACATTATTTTCGTGATATTGGCCAGGCGTAACGTACACGCTGACTAACTCAAGCAGAATTATTATATGATTAATAGAACATTGCAAACAGTTTGTTTGTTTCTATCCGGTATATATACCTTCATCTGGTCCCTAACTCCTTAGAGTGCAACCCCCTTGATTATTAAGTGTGAGATGCAGTTGAGCGAGAGACCAACATACTCTTTGCAACACCAAAGATAAACTGAAGGCAAGAATTATGGCAGCGTTCACCAACTTAAACAATGAGACAGTTCGGAAGAGATTCAGTAGAATCTGGGGTTGCCTGGAAGCCGTGGTTAAAGCTAATGCCAATTTTATCAAATTTAATTTTAATTGTTTTAAGTTATTTTTGCGTAATTTTAGTAAATCTATCTGCTAAAATGAAATGTCAGTGTTATTTTCATTTTTGCGTAATTTATACGATCATTTATTCATCGCAACTTGTATATTATTTTTGACTTGCACGATTAAATGTTTGATTTCACTGAGTGAGTTGTCAGTATTAGTACACTACATGGTATACATTTGAGAGTTCTATATCACTTTTTTAAATCATTTCACCCCCAAGCAAGGCAGTTTTACTGCCACTGTTACGAACGGATTACATAGGGGAAAGTGATGAGAAAGAGGAGTAGGTTATAGGGGATGTCAGGAAAAGGCTAATAGAAGGATGAGAAGACTGGTGTGATGGGGGTGGAGTGCGAGAAAAGCTATTAGAATCGAAATTGCGGTTAAATTTTATCGGTTTCACTGTAAAAGAGTGGGACCTAGTTGCTAGTCTAGTAGCTCGAGTAAATTCATACATAAAGAGCACCAGTGAGCTAAGTTCATTGGAGCAGAAGCCATGAAAGTATTTGTAAAAGAGACACAGGGAAGACACATCACACCAGTAAGAGAGCGACTGCAGTCGAGCTGCCAAGTCGGGATCGATCACATTACAGATTCTCCGTTGGATTGTGTCAAGAACCCCGAGGTGAATGGCAGGGGCACTCGACCAGATGTGGCAGCAGTATTCAATACATGGGTGGATGGTAGATTTATATATGTGCAAGATGGATTCAGGCGGGAAAAACTTCCTGTCCTGGTCCTGCACAGTGAACCAGCCTTCTTAGCAGCAGATTTAGCTATAGATTCTATATAGTCATTCCACTTGAGGTCTGCTGAGAGAGTTAAGCCACGGAGGCGCAGTGTTTTGCTCTCAGGGAGGCTAGCCTGATCCATGCTATTGCGATGGTCTATGATGGTTAACAGATAGCAGCTTCGTTTTGGAAGCATTAAAATTTACGAGCCATTTCTTACTCCAGTCCATCACAGATTGGAGGCCCTTTTCAAGCTCGGCAGCGAGTTTCGCTTTGTCAGCCTCAGCAGATTTATGATTGAGGCGAGAGTGAACGGTGGTGTCGTCAGCGTATATGCCTACTAGGGAACTGATTACATCGGGGAGATCGTTAATAAAGATCAGGAAAATCGTAGGACCTAGCATAGAGCCTTGAGGGACACCCACATTCGAATGGTTGTATCGGGAGGTATGCCCATTCAATACTACCCTCATTGTGCGATTTGAAAGGAATGACTGGATAAGGACAAATGATTGTCCATTTATAACATAGCTCCGCAACTTGCGTAGAAGGCCAGCATGCCAGACTCTGTCAAATGCTTTGGAACTATACAGGGCAACAGTTCAAGCTTTGCCACTCTTGTCGAGAGCCTGGTATATATACTCAGTGATGGTCGTTAGCATATCAGCAGTCGACCTGGTGAAGCGAAAACCATATTGTTTGTCCGAGAAGAGTCTGTAGGCTGTGAGATATAGTAATTAAAGATAATAATATTAATTTAGCTGAAAATAATTAAATGTTCTGTTTCGGCCATACTGTTTTCAGTATTCTTCTGTAAAACTACATAACTGTTTCCTTAACTCTTCTTCCTTATCCGTGAAGAAATTGTCCCACATTCATTGCTGTATAGGACTAATCATTTTACATTGTCATTCAGCACTCTTTTCTTTATTTCTAACGAAATTTTTCTATTTCTTAATTCTTTGTTTAACTTTTGGGAGGTATTTTCGCTGTCACTTTCTTTCGTCAATTGGTTTTAACCCTTCCCAAATGAAGAGTTATTTTCTATAAGACCTTGAGGATATATTTGGTTGAAGTAATTTTTAATCACTGATCTTTGAAAACGGTTGTGTACAGATAATAATTTATGCATTTCTGAACGAGTTGGACACCATATGAGAACCTAAAACCGACCAGGCTATAAAAGTGCATATCATAAACTGACTGTGTTAGATGATTTCTCTTCAAATCACGAAAGTTATGTCGTGTGGAATTATGATAGAAGTTATTTAGGTTATCATTAGGAACATCAGATAATCTAAGCAGCTCGTAGCATTGTGTCTAACTAGGAAAGCAGATTAGATTAAAATATGTTTTAGATAAAAAAAAAACGTTAAAAATAAATAACGGTAGAAATTTACATTTCGAAAAATGTAAATGTTGAAAATGTTGAAAATGTTGAAAAAAAATTAAAACTGATTAAACAAACCGTTCACAGTTCTGTCTCGTCTTTTAAGGCTTAATGCCACCTAAAATTAAAACATGAGTACGATCACCGAAGTTAAGCAACATCGAGTCTGGTTAGTACCTATATGAGTGACCGTTTTGGAATACCAAGTGTTGTAAGCTTGGACGTGTAGCTGGTGTACTGGATTACGGCTCGGAATTGTTAATCGGAGAACAGAGTTCCAATTTCTGTTGCGTTCGTTATATTCACTCACGCGCAAATACTTCCGGAAAATGTATGAATCCACCTCTTCTCTTCTCAGCTGCGAGTTAATTATTAAGATTTACATTATTAAAACCATTATTATCTCCCAAAATAAAATATAACTGAGTACAAAATATTAAAATTTTGATATGCCGCTAAGTAAAAGCAACCAAACAATGAACAGGATTAGAAATCTTTCCCTTGTATTATGTTTAATATTGGGTTTCCGGTTCCTTCTCCTATTTTCCCCATTTTCTTTCACTAACTGTAACCACTTGCGTCTTAGTGGCATTATCACCTTGCTTTGGAGCAAATGATTTTAAAAAGAATTACTCAAAACTATCAAGAGCAGACAATCGAGAAAGTCAGTTTTTTGTTTTTGCCTATCTGTTTTAATTAATAAGTTCTTGGTGGACATTTGAACGTCTAGTGTAACACTGTATAAGAAAAAAAAAAGAGAAAAAAGAAAAAGAAAAAGTGCTATTACTATTGCATAATGGAAAAACTGTATTACTCCACCCTTAGTTTAAAAGCTAGAGGCTGGATTTGTAAATGAACGATGGCAGAGTCTTTTCCAATGGACAGGAAGGAAAAGAAAATGGCGTCATCGAATACACTGGCCTGAACTCTTTATATGCGTGGACACGTGCTCACTTACGAAGAGCGTTCACGTTTGCGCAAAGGCTGCCGCCGCGATCACGCATTTACAAACGGACAGTGCGCGCCTTTTTTCTGACATTTTTCCCGCCCTGCCATTTGGGGACGCAATCTTGATCTTTGGGTGAATTCTTGAACGATTTTTCATTTATTCCCTTATTCAGGCAAACAAAGCCAAGTTCGGTTTATCTACCTATCTTGACACTATTCTGTCACACATTCACTCTCTCAATCACTCTCTCTCTTTCTCACTCACTCTGATATATATATATATATATATATATATATATATATATATATATCACGAGTCACGAGCAAATTTTGGCATGTACTCACATATATACACACATATATGTTATGAATATATATTAGCTAGCACGTAAGTGGATATTATATATATATATATATATATATATATATATAATTAGTTTTTTGTTATAATTAAATTAAACAATTAGACTAGTTCTCAGTTGTACTCAGTGTAAAAACTGTTCAATACATTTATATTTACTATACTCCAATTTAGAATATAGTTAAAAAAAACAAATCATACATTAGTTCTGTCTGCAAATTGTCCCAATAGAAAATGTTAGCCATTATGACGTTTTCAGAACAACAACAACAACAAAAAAATACTCAATGAAAGATCAGAAGTAATGTCCAGATTCAATCACACCTATAAATACATATTAGGTTAATAAATCTGGGATGAAAGTGTTTTAAGAATTTTAAGTAACTCCTCCCTAATTTTGAAATTTTTTGGTTATCTAATAATTTCAATTGCGTGTTCATAAAAATCCCTGTTTGTTCGTTTGAAAAACGTTAAAAAATGAGTTAATATAAATCATCTAAAGATACCTAAAGGGTAAAACCTAGGTTGCAGAAAGAACACATTTCTAAATGAATATATATATATATATATATATATATATATATATAGAGAGAGAGAGAGAGAGAGAGAGACAGAGAGAGAGAGAGAGAGAGAGAGATGAGTTTTTGTGTATCTATGTATGTCGAGAGTGTGTACACAGAAAGCAACAATGTCTAGTGACTTACAGTTTCACCATTCCAAAGAATTTTTATAGATATAAACTTGGCCTGATGAAGTCTTAGAACGTTTAATTGCTAGTTACGGTGTAGTGTTGATTTCTATGTTGACATTGTTGGATTTACAAATTCTCTTTCACCGATATTAAAAATAAACTAGGTTTGAATAATATAAATTTAAAATTTTATCCCCTGGCAGTCGGTTATATTACCGCGAAACGTTTTTAATAAGGTCCACAAATGTTGCATTTACACTATCTGCAGCGCTATCCACAAGATATCATTGATAAAATCTATCTATCTATCTATCTATCTATCTATCTATCTATCTATCTATCTATCTATCTATCTATCACAATATGTTCATATCTATCTATCTATCTATCTATCTATCTATCTATCTATCTATCTATCTAAGCTAGTTGATATCTATCTATCTATCTCTCTATCTCTCTATCTATCTATCTATCTATCTATCTATCTATCTATCTATCTATCTATCTAAGCTAGTTGATATCTATCTATCTATCTCTCTATCTATCTATCTATCTATCTATCTATCTATCTATCTAAGCTAGTTGATATCTATCTATCTATCTATCTATCTATCTATCTATCTATCTATCTATCTATCTATCTATCTATCTTATCTTAGCTAGTTGATATCTATCTATCTATCTATCTATGTATCTATCTATCTATCTATCTATCTATCTATCTATCTATCATTTGAAAAAACACAAGAAGTGTTGAAATGAGATATCAATTAACTGAAAAAAAAACGAAGAAAGTCTTCAAAAGATCTTTCACGCTTTGCCGGATCACGTATACGTCGTCTCTTAGCGTTGTTTTTTCTCTTACGACCGCATTTTTCTTTAATTTATCGAGTGATGGATTCAGTGTGTTTCTTCGCCATTATAACACGACTGTTGAAAGGCTGACATTAACAATATCCGCGAGCACTCTGTAAGGTTTGCCAGTGTGTTCGTGAAGCGTTACAATTTTCGTACACTTCCTTGGAGTAACGTCTATTGCAGACACTGGTCGTAGGACAACTAATCAACAGTCAGAAAAGTGTCTGAGCGTTATAGAAAACTCATGCAATAACGGATGAGGAAGTATTTTTCAAGACCAAACAAATTTCATCATACACTCCGAAAATAGATTCATATTCCCACACACGACTGCAATTGATCTAATCTGAGTAAAATATAGAAATCAGTTACAACCCTATCACTCCAGTGGGTCTAAATATGACCGTATGATGAAAGAAAGGAAACTAAAGCAGTTGTTTCAGTTAATTTGCAAAAATGTATATATACACTACAGGCCATAATTATTAGGCCACCCCAGTGTTTTTAGAAAATTATGAATTTCATACTACTTTTTAGTATTTATTGACAAGTGAATAATTGTATATGAAAATAGAATGGTTCTTTTGTTAATAAAGCACAATAAGATGTGCATCAAATGAATTCATAAATATTTAATAATTACCATATTGCAGTTTCATCAATGAAAAAATGAAGAAAACTTAGGGTGATACGGACAAGTTCATCTTTGCTTCCTTTCCTTGTAAAATTTTGCAAAGTAATAATGACAAAAGTCAGTCAGTTAAGTGCCATACGTAAAACACGCTTGGGCGATCATGTCTTTTTCGAGACATGACTGACTGGGCAGAAGATTATCCCGCAGTAGGTTGCCATTGCTTTCTCCGGTAGACTGGTTGCCGACCAAGGCTATAGAACCCAATCTGTCCTGCTATTTAACCCATAACTGGAGGGAAGAGACGGATTAATACCTTTCCCAAGGGTATTTGTGCGTAAGTGAATGCAATGATTTTCATTCGGCAAAAAAATGCATCTATTTTAATTATACATTACTCCAAATTTTATTATGGTGGATACATTTTAGTTGAAATAATTGTTTAATAAATAGCGCAAATAAAAAGTGTTCATTGCAATAAGGTTCGAAATAATAGATGTATGTATGTATGTATGTATGTATGTATGTATGTATGTATGTATGTGTGTGTTTATTTGTACTTAGGCAGTACGAATTCATTCAAACCGGTTTTCTTAAATTCAGCTGACAGTGACTATTGAAATTTTTGTTCTATTTTTATTTTCCAGTAATTTTTTAATCAAAATTATGAATAAACTGTCCAGAGTGTTTATTTTTTCTGTTTTCTGTTTTGTTCAATTACTTTTTACTATCTCAGTCGTTATTAAGAAATGTGTTTTACAATTATGGTAAACAAAATTTTGTTGACAACATCCTGGCATTTGGGGTCGCCGGAATTGGAATTTGAGTTATTGCCCATAATTAGTTTTTAACTTTTTATATAGATCTAATGTATTTGTTACGAACGGTAATTGTTGAATATCGGCGAATTGTATTTCTAATGACTTTTTCATCTTATTTCTGATATATTTACGCTCTCACACTCGGATTGAGCACTCTGGAAAAATAGTAGACTTTGATAAACAGTAGCTACTCTGGCATGTACGCATCGCTCATTCGGGTGAAATGAATTAGAGCGTGCTAGCTATTGGGCGCGTATAATGATATGCGCTAAAAGGTCTGCTTACTTCCACCAAACGCCCATAGCCCAGGGGTAGAGTCGCCGACTGACGCCATTTCCGTCGGTTTTCAGTCCTGGGTCAAAAAGCAATCGGGGTCTAACTGTACTAATGAGCTGTGATACAGCGAAACGGATCTGTCTACAGATGACAATATATATATATAGTCATCCGCAGATAGACCTGTTTCGCTGTATCTCAGCTAGTCAATACGGTTACATAATCGATCGTTTCCAGCCAGAATTGAAACTCGACCGAATTGACTTTGACGCTCGGTAGAGGAAGTCGGAGATAGACAGATAATTTTATACACTTATCAGTCAACTAATGCTGATCTATTTACGGTTTTATTAATTCTTATATACCGCCAGACATACACAGACGCGTGCGTATAGACACAAACACATTTTATTTCTAAATAAATGATGGATATTTTTTTAATACAACATTTTTTTAATTCAATTTTTACTTTTAGTGGAAACGCGTATTTGAGTAGAGGCTCCGTTTTTTTTTCAACAATGTTTATTTCGTTTACTTAGTTTTTACTAAAAAGAAAGAAAACGAAAACAAGGCATATTTTCTTCATTAAATTGTCGCAAGTGCGCAGAACGTAAGCGAAATGAGCACTCTTTAGAAATAGAAATCATCTACTCAATTACGGGTATCCCTGAAAATATAACGTCGGAAGTAATATATATATATGTGTGTGTGTGTGTGTGTGTGTGTGTGTGTGTGTGTGCGTGTGTGTGTGTGTGTGTGTACTACCAGCCATAATTATTAGGCCACTCCAGTTTTTTAAAAGAAATGATGTATTGAATATTATTGACAAAGAAAATTTAATGAATTTTTTATCAAGTTTTTCTATATATTCTATTATTTTTTCCGTTTGGTGGGAATAAATGAGTGTAAATTTGTTCTGTGGCGTCTGTTGTCCGAAGCACTTTTGGTAACTATAGCCATTTTTTAAGGGATTCTTTTAATCATATCGCCCCGAGCAAGGCAATTTACTGCCACTGGTGTGCAGGGGGTTACATAGGAGGAAAGTTATAGGAATGAATGACAGGTTATAGGGGGTGTCAGGAAGTGGGTAAGAGAAGGATGAGAATACTGATGAGAGTGGAGTGGATGGAGAAAGGAGCATGAGAGAGGATGCAAGTTAGGGAGATAGGAGATGACTATAGACTTTACATTTAAATTCTTGGAGATTGTAGCTGTCGGGGAAGCAAGTAAACGGAAGAAAATTTCACAAACAGGAAGTGCGAGAAAAGAAGCTGTTGGAGTAGAATTTGCTTTTTAGTTTTTTTTTAAATTTTGTTAATTAATTTTAAGGTTTATCTTTTTTAATATGTAGTTTTGCGATGGCTAGGTTTATTCCTAGCCACACAAAAGGAATGTGTCTGGAATTCGAATTGACGTCCTTCTATTTAACAAAAAAATCCCCTTGAGCCCAGTATTTCTGTTGTTAAATAAAGTGAGATTTATACTGGGTGTCATATGTTTTGTATATATATATATATATATATATACTATAGTCATCCGCATTAAGATCTGTTTCGCTGTATTACAGCTCATCATATACACACACACACACTACCAGCCATAATTATTAGGCAACCCCAGTTTTTAAAAGAAATGGTGTATTTCATGATATTTTTAGCATTTATTGCCAACTAGATAATTTGAAATGAAAATAAAATGGTTCTTTGTCTTTGTTACTTTGCAAAAATTTACAAGGCAACAGACACAAATGAACTCGTCTGAATCAGCCTAAATTTTCCTTATTCTTTCATTGATGAAACTGTAATATAAGTAATTATTAAATATTGATAAATTCATTGGATGCACATGTTATAGTGCAGTATTAACAGAAGAACCATTCTATTTTCATCTACAATTATTCACTTGGCAATAAATAGTAAAAAACAGTATGAAATACATCATTATTTTTAAACACTAGGGTAGTCAAATAATTATGGTCGGTAGTATATATATATATATATATATATATATATATATATATATATATATATATATATGGCTAATCAATAAGATTAGAATCATCTGTTACAAAATTGACACGAGTTTAGTAAGTTAATATATTTCCAGGAAACCGAGGTGTGATAGATATATGTATACCAGTGTACATATTCAGAAATATACACACAACTATAAATACACGGTTAGAAAAATATAGAGAATCATTTACCATTGCTTCAACAGGTTCTTACATTGACATTCATACTTACATTTTCGTCTACATTCACATAAATATATGTAAATGGGTAATGGAAAATTGTAAACTCATGCCTGCTCCGGGGGTTCTATCTTGTCTCCATATATTGATGAATGCATAAATTGTGCTCATCATTTACTGCGTTGGAATCTAGGCTCCTTTCGCCAAGTGTTGATAACAAACGCATGTCTCACTGGACGTTCCAGAAGTGTGTCCTATTGCCAGATTTCTCAGAGGTTAAAATGATTATTTCCCCTCTTGCAAAATTTAACCAAGTTGTTACCGTGTCATTATTTGGTTTTGTTTTTTATTTTTTATCTGAATTTCGTCCCTTCTTTGCTTTTTTCTTTCTCACCGTTTTATATAAAGCAATTTTTCCTCCGTTTCGACATGTCTTTGTCCGATACATTTCCTCTTATTTATTCCATCGGTTTTCTTCAGTTGATTAGCATTTGTTCATTCCTCTTTAGTTATTTACTCTTTCTTTATTTGTATTTTTTATTCCTCTTTTTCATTTTTTCAATTCTTTCTTTTTTTGTGTTACTTTTTCTTTCTTTGTTTTATCATTTTGTTTTATTTACACAGCTTCTGTTTTTAATTTACCCTGCTTTCTTTCTTCTTTCTTTCTTTCTTTCTTTCTTTGTTTTATCATTTTACTTTATTTACACAGTCTCTGTTTTTAATTTACCCTGGTTTCTTTCTTTTTTCTTTCTTTCTTTTTTCTGTCTGTCTTTCTTTCTTTCTTTCTTTCTTTTATCATTTTATTTTATTTACACAGTCTCTTTTTAATTTACCCTGCTTTCTTTCTTTCTTTCTTTCTTTTATCATTTTATTTTATTTACACAATCTCTGTTTTTAATTTACTCTGCTTTCTTTCTTTCTTTCTTTCTTTCTTTCTTTCTTTCATTTTAGTTTGTTCGTTTTTTTCATTCATTCTTAACTTTAATTTGTTTCATTTTCCTTCTTTTTTATTTATTCATCATTCTTTTTTATTTTCATCTTTCTTTTTCATTTATTCATATTTCCTTGTTTTCTTTCGTTCTTCATTTTTAATTTTTCTTTCTTGTTTATTGCGTTTTCTTTTATTTCGTTCTTTCTATCTTTCTTTCTTTCTCGTTTATTAACCTTTCTTTCTTATTTATGCATTGTTCTTTGTTTCTTGCCTTTTAATTTTATTTTTTTCTGTCTTTCTTTCTTTTTCTTTCTTTCTTTCTTTCTTTCTTTTATGTTTACAACTTTTGTTATTTATTTAACCTTTTTTATTCCACCTTATGTTCTTAATTGTTCATCTTCACTTTTTTACTTTAACTCTTCTCTTCTGTCATGGCTTTTTTCATTCGTTTGTCCAGTGATTTTTTTCTGTCTAACAATCATCTTAATTCTTTAAAACACATTTTATTCTTTTGTGCTTATCTTCATCTTTTATCATTTTCCCCTA
The DNA here is from genome assembly GCA_037127315.1 of Ascarosepion bandense. Classification (NCBI taxonomy): domain Eukaryota; kingdom Metazoa; phylum Mollusca; class Cephalopoda; order Sepiida; family Sepiidae; genus Ascarosepion; species Ascarosepion bandense. The sequence goes on along the minus strand of JBBBDQ010000886.1, from coordinate 2,142,852 downwards.
GATTCTTCACGTCGATGTCGTCGACTTTCAATAAATCTTACAAATCATTTTCTGTTATTTTTTCGACACTTTTCTCGGATTGACTCTTTTCTGGAATATGGGATAAACTATGACAAGAGCAGCGTGGAAAAAGAAGAGTAGCCGATGTCATGAAGGTCAGGTTTAAGGGTAGAAAAAAAAGAACCCAAGAGAAATGGCGGGAAAGTGAAAAGAAGCTATTTGAAGAAGAGTTCCGAGATGTAAGAGGAAATAATTGTGGGCAAGGAGTGGCCAGCGGAAATAGCTGCCATTAGTCGAAAGGCTTGGACGGTGTGGGTGAAAACTTATACAGAAAGAAAAGTGGAAATGAAAAAAAGAATTTATATTCAATAGAAATAATAATAATAAAAAAAATGAATGAATGAACATTGTGAAAAGTCAAATAATAAAAAAAAGAATATGATAAGAAATCGCAAAGTGAAAGAAAGATAAATATAAAGAAAGTAAGAGTAAGAGAAACAGGTAAAAGTATAGAAACGAACAAAAGACAGAATCCATAAAAAAAAAAACAACAAAAAAAACACTAAAAACATACGTACAAAAAGATTAAAGTAGAAAGAAACGTTTAATGAAAGAACGAATGGAAGCGTAAAAATAAGGAAAGGCGTGAAAGCGCACACACACACCTATATATATATATATATATATATATATATATATATATATATATATATATATATATATATATTAGCGTAGGAATAAAGAAAGAAAGAAATAAGATGCAACAATAGTGGCCAATATGAATGATGAAAGAACCAGAAATAATTCTGTCAGATTTTTTTCCCCAGTTTTTTTTCTTTTTTTTTTTTTTTGTACGCGAAAGAATGCAAAGATTTCTGCAAATATTTCGGAACAAGGAAAGAACCCAAAGCGGTAAAGAATTTGGCAAAGCGAGCAGTGACTGTGTCTAAATCTTTTTATGTCTTTTTTTTTCTTTTCTTATAAAATTTTTGTTTAATTCTTTTCCGGAAAGACAAATAATAATGTCAACCTCTCAATAACGAAGAGTAGAGAAAAGGAAGTGGGGTTATACATGGGTTTTGGGCTTGCAGGTCCCGTATGAATTATTCAGCACGGTGGACCACTCCGTTTTACATTGTGTAAGTAATCGATTGTGCGGTGAGAGGAAACAATGTTGAATACGCCGCGGACGGACAGAGGTCAAGAGGCGAGCAAGAATCTTACGCTGACCAATTTCAATCGGGACAAGTGGAAAAGGGAGACAAAGGCTACACTAAAGAGAGGAAAGAATATAAGAAAGGGAAGAAGTAGTTAAAGAAAAGTGGGTGACCGCGAGAGGTGTGAGACAGAGAGCATTTGCGATAAGAAAGAGTCAGCGTAGGCGGTAGAAAAGGGGGTGAAAGAAGTGTCATGAAAAATCAAAGAAAAATGATACGAAGGGAGAAGAAAATTAATGAAGGGGATAAAATCTCTCACTCACACTCACTCTCTCTCTCTCTCTTTCACTCACTCACTCACGCACGCGCGCACGAGCGCACACAAACAAACACACACACACACACATATATATATATGCGAATAGAATTGAAAAGTTCTCATCTTGAATGAATTGTGATTCCAAAGTACGTCGGGCCAAAAACCTTTTAACACACACACACACACACACATACATATAGGTGTATATATATATGTATGCATGCCCTAAAACACACACACACACACATACATATAGGTGTATATATATGTATGCATGCCCTAAAACACACACACACACACACACATATATATATATATATGTGTGTATATATAAAGAGAGAGAGAAAAGAGAGAAAGAAAGAGCGGAAGAGGTAGGGAGATAATATAATTTAACTTTCATCCCAAATTATAAAATTGTATGTATCATTTAAAGCAATCCACACACACACACACAAACATACATACGCACACACACACACACACACACACACACACACTCATTCGCACATGTTAATCGTTTCGCTTAAAGCAACGCGATAATGCGACTAGAATGTAGGTGTTACAGGGAAGATTGTAAAGGGAGAGGGTTAGGGAAAGGCCCCCCCCCCCAAAAAAAAAAAACAGAAAAGAAATAGACTCCAAGAAGGCAGAAGATGACTTTGCATTTAAAGTGTTGAAGATAGTAGTTATCCTGGAAGCAAGAAATTGGAAAGACGTTCTACAGGTGGAATGTGCGAGAAAAAAAAAACAAAAAAAACTGTTACAGTAGAAATGGTGGTTGCATCTATCTAGTTCAACAGTAAACCGGTGAGACCTAGTTGCCAATCTAGTTGTACACTTAAATCCCTGCTGTCGATGCACCCAGAAAATAATCCCTTGCTTTGAAAAAGGTTTGCAGAACAGACAGAGAGAAACAAAGGCCCGTTGGGAAGAATGTGAGTGAAGACGAGATGCTTGGTCAGGACTAATTGTATTGCAGACCCTTTTCTGGATTTTGTCAAGAATCTCGAGATGCACAGTAGGCTCATCAGACGAGAAGATATGGAAATAGTATTTAATGCACGGACGAATGGTAGTTTATATATGTGCACTATGGATTCTGACGTGGAAAAGACTATTGGCACGACACAGTGAAACGACCCCTACTTGAAGCAGACGTAGAAATTGATTTGTCATAGTCGCTCCACTTCGTGTCACTAGAAAACTTTTAGTCGAGAAGAGGCAGTATGTTGCTTTCCTGGAGTTCCTGATGTTCATGGTAGACCGAAAAGATTCTCTGTGGTGATTAAATTAAAGCAGTTTTATTTTGGAGACGCTGAAATTTACAAGCTATTTCTTGTCCTTTTTAACGACTACTTTGAGTTTTTTTTTTTTCAAGAATATATGTCGAGTCTGTTAGATTTGCTACTAAGGCAGTAGTGTCATCTGCGCATATACCTGGTTGGGAATCGGTGATATAATTGATGAAGATCATAAACAAGAATAAAGCCCTGGAGGATCCCCGTTTTTATATGAAATGATCTGGAAGCGTGCCCTTTCAACACGACCTTCATCACTTTACTAATTAGGAATGATTGGAATAAGCACAATATACGTCCCTTGACACTGTAGCCCTCGAGCTTGCGTAGAAGGCCAGCATACCAAACCCTGTCGAACGCCTTCAAAATATTTAGAACCATAGACCATAATTTCGCCATTATTATCTTAAGCTTGATAGACTACTTTAGGAATGCAGTAGACCTGGCAAAACGGAATCCATACTGTTTGTCTGAAAGTCATGCAAAATATGAGACTTAACCAGATCGACATTGGTAAGGGCCTCGAATACTTCGTCAATTTTAAAGAATCTTTAATCTGACATTTTTATTACTTCAAACATTATTTTTAGGAGATACTAGAGTTTGAAATAGACGCTATGTTTTATTATTATTATTATTATTTTAAACAATGAGCTTTACGTCTATCAGCCTCGAGAAAACACAATTCAAAAAATGTGCTCTCCGGTAAGGTTAAAACCTATATCCACCTTCTGTAGGTAAAAATACATCGTTTCTTACACCCCTTACACACTGTTTAAATTAAAATAAGTAGGACGTCTAGTTCAAACACGAGTATCTACAAAAAATAGCGCATGAAGTAATAAAAATGTCGGATTAATTAATTCTTTAGAAATACATCTCCCCTGTCATATAGGAATAATGTGTCACTGCCTGTACTTGCATTCGAACATAGATCGCCAGTGAGTAAACACAGACCACCTTGTTCTCAACTAATTAGTGGTACTGTGCTGGTGGGATCGCGTGACTTATAGAATATATATATAGTGATTTTCTAAGCGCAGTTTCGATGTGGCAAAAGGTCGAAAGTATGGAGTACCCAGTGAGGATCGAACTCACTACTCGATTGCAATGATTCTAGCAAGACAAGCCTGCTAACCATCTTGCACACCGATTGAGCACTATCTAGAAATGGTAGATTTTAAAAACAGTAGCTACTCACACATTTAAGCATCGTTCTATCCGTAATGAATTTGAACACTCCCGGCTACTTCACCGTGCGCCCATAGCTTAGCGGCTAGAAAAGCCGATTGATGTCAATTCGGTCGGTTTCAATCCTGGCTAGACGCAATCGGATGTCTAATCGTACTGATGAGCTTTGATACGTTATAAATTGGTTATAAATTATAATTCATTTCAATGAGTTAAATTAGCTCATTTCATCAGACCACACAATATTCCTTCCATTTGGTGCAAAAAAAATTGCCGGTATAAGCATTTTCTTTAACCGAAGAGAAATATAAAACACACACACACACACACACACACACACACACACACACACACATATATATATATATATATATATATATATATATATATATATATATATATAAGAAAAAGAAAAAAATGGGAAAGAGATTCAGGACAGAGGCATTGGCGTTATATCACTTGGGGGTATTCAGACCAGTCGCGAAGACTACTAAATCATTAACCATCTACTTCTAATTCCATGGATACGTATGTATTTGTAACTCCACAAATTAACCCACACTATGTACATATATATATATGTATATATATAAAGTCGGTGAAGAATAAGTTTTTGAGTTTTGTATTGTATTTGTTATTGGGATCTTTGCGAGACCGGAAGCGCACATGTTCTTTAGGTTTTCTGACTACGAGATAAGTGTTTAGTTTTTACTCCTTATCTTATTTTTCATATTGTTTGTCTCATCTTTTTTTCTTCGTAAAGGTTTTTTGGCCTAATGAGTTTGTTTCCATTTTCTTTCTTTAAAAAAAGCTTAATTTGCATTTTACTCGTTTCTTATTGTTTTCTCTGTTTGGTTTTGTTTTTTGTTTTGTTTTTTGTTTTGTTTTTTGTTTTTGTTTTTGTTTTTTGTTTTTGTTCTTTTTTGCTGTTTTTACTTTCTTCTTCTTTTATGTGCCATGTCCTTTCAGGACGTAGGTGATCATGGCTTTCCACATCTCCCTGTCCCTGGTGGCTCTTAGCCCGCTTTCTCCAGCTGCACCATATAACCCTCGTTCCGTCATCTACCTGATCCGGTCCTTCAAATATGTTATCCGCTGCTTTCCCCTGTCTCTTTTTCCCTCTATCTGGCCTCTTAGCAACAGGCTCTTCAAGCCCTTCTTCTTTATTGCATGTCCCAGGAAATTTAGTTATCTCTTCCTGATGCTCAGTATTAATTTCCCTTTCGACTCCATCTTTTCCAAAACCTCGTCATTGCTCACATGCTCGGTCTATGATATCCGCAGTATTCTTCTGCAGAACCACATTTCAGCTGCTTCAAGTTTTTCCTTCATCTTCGAAGATATTGTTCAACATTTACTGCCATATTGAAGAACCGACATCACATAGCAATTCAGTACCCCCTTCTTTGTTTCTAGCGAAATTGTCCTGTTTCTTGCTTTACGCCGTTAATTTCTGTTGTTCTGTATCAGTTTCCGTCTTATAAATAAACGAACTTTTATTTTTCTCGTCGAGCTTTAACAACTGCTTCTGAAACAGCTAGGTCACATGATGAGGTAGCAACTCCGTCAGCATCGGCTTAGATGGAAAGTAAATCCCCCCAAAGATAAGTACTACGAGTACTACGCTTCAATTAAAAGTAAATATGAAAAATATATATCCGACACGGAGCCCCTGACTGTGCCAGAGGCACTGAGTAATATAGAAGTAAGAACACTTTCCCTGCTGACATCGGATGTAAAGACTAGAAAGTTTATTAGTGTTGGCAGGGAGATACTGAAATAGGCGGTGAAGAGCCTCAAACTATCACCAAAGTTTGTTGCGAGGAGGAGCCATGCCATGTGAAACATTCTGGTGGCATAAGAGGAGATCAAACAATTGACCGGAACGATGTTAAGCACGAAAAATTTCCGACTCCAAACCGAATACATGAGTACCCGCAAAACCCGGATTACATTATATGGGGTGCCCATGGATATCTCGGAAAACCACCCGGGTTTTTTCCCGTCTAAGTACGGAGTGGTCGGAGAGATGGCAGCAGTAATCAGCAAGGCAGGATTTATCACCGGTGACGTCATATTACAAGTGACATTGACACGCAAACAATTCGCGGAAATACTAAATATTGTTACCTGCCGGAGACGTAGCATCTATGTGGAAGTACAGGGAAGGCATCCTTTCTGCTGGCTCTCTAGGACTAAGGGGTATTTGGTAAAGGAGTGCCTAGGGAAGAACTTGGCAACACCAGCCCAACAGAAAACAGTGGTTACACCAGTTAAAAAATGAGCGACAAGAAGTTCAATCATGCGCGCAATAATAAATGGCAGGAGGTCGTTAAAAAGGTGGTGGTTGTGGGGTGGGGTGGGTCGCCAAACAAGATGTCCCACATGGAAATCAGCCGAAACATCACCAGAAGAAGCACCAGCCAGCAAGTCAGCAATAGCAAGGACAACAGCAGGGAAAACAGTCCCCAAAACTGTCACAGCAGAAGCAGCAACAGCAAGACATCGAAAGGGTGGAGATACCTTCGCCACGTTCTTCTTCCCTGAATAGAGGAATGTAGGAGGAGGAGGACAAGGAGAAGAATAGGATGAAAAAAAAGTCAGTAAATGTAGGGCGGAGATTGCGGTGGAACCCCATAAGTCGCAATCAGCCTCTCCTTCACCTGAAAGAAATATAGACACCTTCGCAAATAAGGCCAAGAGCCTACCCAAATCACCTTTTCTTCTTTTATACCAATCTATTTACTCACCCCGACTTAAAAGTAAAAGATTCTCTCCCCAAAGGGGGGGATTTTTGGGGGTAGACAGAAAAACATTAGAGAAGGACTTCTCTGCACAGAGGAGGGACCTGCTGAAACCTCTGTTTAAATGTACCTTCTTGAATGGAAAATCCAAGGAGGACCCGAAAAACTTCACCCACACTCCCGGTTTAATTACTTTGATTAGGAATACCAGGGCAACCTGAAAGGGTGGGATCACTTGGATGCTGCCGTGGAACAATATTCAAAGATAGCAATAGCCCAATTAATGACACCAGATTTAAGCAAAATGACGCAAATGTAAGCAAGGAGGATCCCAGTGTGGCTTCACTCCTCATATAGAACTTTAAAATAAACATACTCCACCTACGTCAGCGAGATTGTCCTTGACGGTTGTATTACGTCCGATATCGGCATAGAGAGTCTTGGACAATCCGTTGGGATCCTTACTGTTGCAGATTTCTGTCCGGTATGTGAATAGGGCTGTTTGTTTTTTTTATTTTCAGACCTAAATCATGTCAATCAAGATAGCCGGCCTGAATGCGAATGGCTTGAGGGATCGGGGAAAGGTTGCCTGCTACTCTGTGACCGCCTGTCGTTCTGTGTGGATGTCATCGCGATCCAGAAAACTCACTTTGTTTGTAACGTTGACATCTGTGTGTTGTCAGCGGCTTCGTCCCTTATTCAGCATATAGGGGACCGACTAACCAGAGTCGTGCCACAGCAATATTGAGGTGGTACTCTAGCGCTTGAACGGTACGAAAATATCTCAAAGGCCAAGATTAATCGCTATAAGTTGTACGGCTTGCGATTAGGTACCTGGAAGAAGGTCTATCTTCCGGGGTCTTTCGAATGCATGGACGGTCCTATCTGTCGTAATGGTGTGTGGTTTGGACCCGACCTGCAGCTTGAGAAAATTGGTCTGAAATACAGGCTAAGGTCGGCGCGGCAATCAAGATTTGCTAGTTAAGTGTATTCTAGATGCGAGAGTGGGACTTTTTCATGAGCCGGTTGATTATGGCCGATATTGCCGTGAAAAGTAAACCGTTTTCGGTTTATGCGCTAAACGACCGGGAGGAGTATGTCTCTTTTTGTTTTCGGCAGTTTGCGTAACTTGGGCCGTTGCTAGTGGATTATACGCGCCTTTTTTTAATAGGGGGCTGGAATGACGCCCTGAACCACAAGACAAGGTGTGGGGAGCCAACGAGAGACAGGGTGATCGTAGCTTTGTTGATCTGATCGACGAGTTTGGTCTCGTGGATAGATACCGGGTCGATCCCCCAGAGGGAAAATGTGGACGTGGACACTTAGGTAGACATCTACCTAGATGGTTATCTACCTGGATGGAATGTTAATCAGAAGGGCCGACATAGATCTACTAGATTGTCTCACGTTCCACTGGTTAGGCTATTCGGACCATAAAAATGTCTGTGCCCAGAAGGCGTTAAACGCTAGGAATAGCTGGAAGTTCAATCTGACCTTACTTGACAAGCAGAACTTTCAGCACTCGCTAACTATTGTAGTGAAGTGAGAACTAGTAAGGGCGGTTATTGAGAATAGATGGTGGCAGAGGCTTAAGGATTAGATTAGGTTCTTCACCACCGAGTTTAGCAAGCGGCGCGCACTAGATAAAGCTGACAAGGTGAAGGCTCTTAAGGATAGTCTATCCCGAGCGAAGGCTGGGGGTATCCACTAGAGATAGCCCTAGCTAGGCAGGCTCTCGAGCGCTTGGTTTGCAAGCGCTACATGGGTCAGGTAATTAGATATATGTTAAGGAAGATGTATTCTGAAGCTGTAAACATGGGCACAGAATTGCGCAAGGTAGAGACCTATCGAAGTGCCGATCGGTACACTCGAGAGATCGAGGAACGTACTGACAATATGTGTGAAGCATTTCGGCAGCATTTCAAAAGCTGGTTTATCAAGGAGCCTTGTCTTCGTGACGAAGAGTTTCACAGCTATTTGACTGACTTTCCTCGATTTTCAGCGACTGTACACGATAGAAGACTCTCCTAAGCCGAGAAACGTCACTGAACGGAGGAATGACACTCACGGCCAATCGACACTCGAGAAGAAAACTCGATTGATCTCGGGGCTTAAGACACTTCTCAGCTTCCGAGATAAGGTAATTGATAATCAGGCGATGGAAAGCGGCCCCCACAATCCCTGTTAAAATCGATTCCCTTATCAATGCGTGGCGTAGGAAGGCCAGACTCACATTCTCTTGCATAAGTGACAAAATCTTAATCGCTGCAACAAGTTTAGACATTGCCATTGTGCATTAAATAATAAAGTCCGATCTCCAAACATTTTAGATAGTTTCCACCATTTTGTCAAAGTTTATTTCACCTGGTTTCTTTGGTAAAATAAAGTTCACTGCTTTTTATGTTCAGCAGGGGACAATTTCCTTAAGAACGGCTAGCTTCGATGGTGAGAATACACGCAGCATTGAAGAAGGTTGGCAGTGGCAAGTCTCTTGATATTTATGGTTTGCCTTATGAATTGTTTTCGAGGCTGTCGCACATGTTTGTCCCGATTTTGACTGTCGTGTTTAAAAACTGGTTTCACCAGCGGTCCGTCCCCGAACAAATCTTCAGAGGTGTGGTCACACTGTTGAAAATGGGAAAGGATATTGGTCGGGATATAGATATTTACAGGCCTTTAACTTTGCTAAACACGAGTAAAAAATTATGGCCAAAATCGTTTGCAGTAAGTTTCCAAGATTCTGATGGGACTCGAGCAGACTTGAGCTGTCAAAGGCCGAATAATTACGACTAACCTGCATCTGATCGACACGATCCTAGAGAGTGTAAAGACGACGAGCAGACCGACGCTGATTAATTTGGATCAGTTCAAATCATTTGATAGGCTCGACTATCGTTACCTGATTGCTGTCCTGCAGGCGTTCGGATTCAAACCCAACTTCTGCCGGTGGACTATCCTCCTGTATCGCTCCCTCAGTGCTGTGAGGTGAACAGGACGTTGTCGTGCGCTCTTGCACTGTCTCGATCGGTTCGTCAGGGTTTTCTGCTGTCACTACTACACTTTGGCGTTGGAGCCTCTCCGTCACTGGCTGAGAGATAGGACGCGCATTCCAGCCTTACGCTGTCCCTGGTCGGACTCGATCCAGGGTTTCCGCGTACGTCGATGAAGAATCTATGTTCGTGTCGTGCCGCAGCGACATTGAGGTGGTACTGTAGGCACTAGAACGATACAAACATGTCACAGAGGACAAGATTAATCGCTATAAGTTGTACGGCTTACGATTAGATGCCTGGAAGAAGGTCTATCTCTCGGGGTCTTTCGAATGCATAGACGGTCCTATCCGTCTTCTTGGAGTGTGGTTTGGACCCGACCTCTGACTTAAAATTGATCAGAAATACAGGCTAAGTTCAGCGCGGCGATCAAGACTTGTCACGAAGTAGGTCGTCCGTGAAGGGCAGGGCTGAGTCGTGTGCTGTTTTTGTATTTCCTTTTGGCAGTTACCGTTTGTGTGTACTTTTCTTCTGTAAGGAACGGAAGAAAGCTATGGAGAGCTTGATTTCCTATATTTTGTACGGTAGAACACAAGGATTACGTCGACAGAGATGTCTGTGTCCAACGTCTATATCATGAAGTGGGGGTTGGTGAGCCACAAACTCGCCCGAGTCTGGCCTTCCTACTCCACGCATTGATAAGGGAATCGATTTTTGCGGGGATTTTAGGGGCCGCTTTCCATCGCCTGATTATCAATTACCTTATCTCGGAAGCTGAGAAGTGTCTTAAAATCCGTGATCAATCACGTTTTCTTCTCGAGTGTCGATTGGCTTTGAGTGTCATTCCTCCGTTCAGTGACGTTTCAAGTCGAGGGGGTCGCGAAGGATCCACTACATGACCGGCTCGGCTAGTCGGTGGACGAGCTGTGGTCCTTTTGGTCTTGGGCGCCAACGGCGAATTACCTCAGCAACTCTGAGTTTTAACTTACCTGGCGTTTGATTTGGAATGGGATACCTCTCAATGACAAGGACTTTTTTTTATGGGGCTTGGCGGATTTGCCAAACTGTGAACGGTGTAACCTTGCTTTAGAAGAAACGGCTTCGCATGCATTCTGCCATTGTCCCCTGGTCAACTCTCTATGATAGCCTATCGGCGAGTTGACGACTAGTATTGCTCCCGAAAAGCTCGTACTTGCTGATCGTGCATACGTGTGTGACAGTATGTCGCACCCGTATTTAGTGGTGAACGGATGGTGCTTCTATTGCTGCTGGCCACGGCCCGAATGGTACCCTGGACGACGCGATTAGAGGATGTTTTGAAAGGTGACCGTTATTCTAATCATGATCTAATCCAACGTTTTTAGCATCAGCTCAAAAGATTAGAACTGATGGAAAGCGAATGGTTTCGACAGATTTCAGCGAAAGATGGGTGACTGAGGTGAGTTTAGTTCGTGTGAACGGTGATAGCCTTGATTTTCTCTTTTAGGTTCCCTGTCACATCGGGATGATTTATACTTATACTTGTATCTGTGATTTACCAAAGCAAATTTACAAAAGTAGATTACAAAAGTGGCGACGAGGAATCGTTTCAACTTACACAAAGAATCGTTTGAGCTTATACGAGGAAACAACAGAAACTAATCTGGAAAGAAATTTCAGCAGAGTACAGCAAATATGGAAGAGCTAAACGCTGTCGTGACGTAAATGTTGGCGCTACAGAAGCAACAACTAGAACAACATTCGCAGCAACAAAATTATAATAACAACAACAATTGCAGCAAAAAACAGCAACATGGACAGCAACTATTGCAACAACAGTAACAGAAGTTTTTTTGAATTGTTGACTAAAACGAGAGAAGAAAAAACTTTAGATTCATGGACATGTGAATTCATATGCAATTCGGAAGAAATAACAACATTTCCAGCCTACTATAGAAGATACGAAGGGATCTTCAAAAGGGATGGTGTGCATTGGAATGATGAAAAGAAAGTTCGTTTATTCTTAAGGAAATTGTCCCCTGCTGAACATAAAAAGCAGTGAACTTTATTTTACCAAAGAAACCAGGTGAAATAAACTTTGACAAAATGGTGGAAACTATCTAAAATGTTTGGAGATCGGACTTTATTATTTAATGCACAATGGCAATGTCTAAACTTGTTGCAGCGATTAAGATTTTGTCACTTATGCAAAAGAATGTGAGAATTTCAAGTTCAATGAATTAGCTACAGATTTATTTAAATGTTTCATATTCGTACAGGGTTTAGCTGCTAATAAGGATTCAGAAATAAAATCCAGAATACTTGCAAAATAAGAAATTGATCCAAAAGTAACTCTTCAGAAAATAGAGGAAGAATATCCACACAAAATTACTCGTTGCATATAACAATAATGGAGGAAAAAGAAAACGTGTGTAAACATGATAAATACATGGAGTAAGGACAAAAAGCATAAAATGAACAAGACTTCGAACGAAACATCTCAAAAGAGGAAATTTGTTTTTATGGACATGAATAATGAAAAAATAAAATTACAACTGGATAAAGGATCTGATATTACTATCATAAATGAACAGACATGGAGAAAAATGGCCAAACCTAGTTTATTGATTTCTAATAAAGCTGTGCATGGGGTTTCAGGATAGAGATTGAACTTTTTGGTTGAATTCACCTGTAACATTTCTTTTCTTGGAAAAACCATAAAAGCAGCAGTGTTTGTATTAAAGAATACTTCTAATTTATTTGGAACAGATTGGATTGCATATATTTGATCTTTAGGATCTCCTAATTAACCCTTTTTGCAACAAAATAGATATTGTTGCCTCGAGTGCTAATATGGCAACCAAAAAATTACAGAAGGAATTTAAAATGAGTTTTCCAGAAGATCTCTAAGAATGTCCAGGAATTTGCGCAAAATCAAAGGCTAAATTTGAAGTGAAAGTGAAGGTAACACCGACATTTAAATCTATTTTTGAGATTATTCTGAGTGAGTATCACCAACGGTCTACGTTAAGAAAAATAATAAAATCCGCGTATGGGCTGGTATTTCTACGAGACTAAATGTAAGTTTGAAACAACATAAGTACCCATTACCGAGTCTAGAAGAAACTTTTGTCAATTGGTGAAAAATGTTTTTTTTTAAATTGGACCTATCAGATACTCTACAAGTCGCTCTTCCTTATTTTCATAAATGTCCTCACAGACGAAATCAAGAGCCAAGTAGGCATCTACGCAGATGACACCACAATTTACTCCCACATCAGTAAGAAACCCGGCGTGGCGGGCAAACATAATCTCGCTGCTGATCTTGAGAGGGATCTACACTCTGTGGTGAATTGGGGTAAGAAGTGGCTTGTAAATTTCAATGCGCTTAAGACCAAGCTGCTGTCTGTCAATCATCACAGGCAACCTCTCCTGCACCCCATAAGCATGGACCTAGCGAAAACAATACACTGCTCCTCTTCGGCCTTACCCTCTCCTCTGATCTCAAATGGAACCACTACATTGAGTCAATAGCTAAATCCACAGCCAGGAAGATTGGGTCACTGTGTCGGGCCAGGATGTTTTTCCCGCCTGAATCCATCCTGCATATATACAAATCAACCATTCGTCCGTGCATGGAGTACTGCTGCCATATATGGTCAAGTGCCCCCCCCCCACTGTCCCACTCGGTGTTCTTGACAAGCTCCAAAGGAGAATTAGTAATGTGATAGGTACCGACTTGGCGGCTCGACTACAGCCACTCTCCCACCAACATGATGTGGCTTCCCTTTGTCTGTTCTATAAATACTTCCATGGATTCTGCTCCAACGAACTTAAGTCACTGGTGCCTCTGCAACAGGTGTTTACTCGTGCAACCAGACTGGCAACCGGGTCTCACCCATTCACAGTTAGATTAACCAAATGTAGACGACAGTTCTACTACTGTAGCTTTTTTTCTCGCACTTCCCGCCTGTGGAACTCACTTCCTTATTCTTGCTTTCCTAACGGCTACAACCTCCAGGAATTTAAATGCAAGGTCAATACTCATTTCTGAACCACTTGACCCTAGTTCTTTCTTCACCACCCTGACTCTAGTTCTTTCTTCACCACCCTGTATATCCTTTCCTTTCTCTCCACCTCTGCAACTGTCATCACACCTATATTCCCTTTCTTCTCTTGCTCCTTTTTAACTGGTTCGTCTCTCTCTTCACTCTCTTCTATCTAATTTTTACTCTCATGTAGCCTCCTGCCCATCAGTGATTAAAAAAAAATATATATATATATAGAGAGAGAGAGAGAGAGAGAGAAAGAGAGTGGAGAGTCGCAAAAGAATAAGTGTCTGACACTATTCTTCTAAGGCCTAATTATATTTGTATCTGGTTTACCTAAACAAGATTATGAAAGTAAGGACGAGGAGTTGACACTTATGCGACTTACAAAAGAAGTTGGTAATCTGATATATATATATATCAGATACGATAAAACAAAAGAAAGATAAAAAATGAGAGAGAAATTTAATAGAAAGAAAGGAAAAAAAGGCGAGAGGTAAAATGTAAAATGTAAGAAAAAGTGATGAAAACAAGAAGCATTGTAGCAGAAAGAAAGAAAGAAAGTTGTTCGAACCGAAAACTGGCCCTTGACTTCATCTGTACATCTTTTTTCTTTTCTTATTTTCAGTTATTTTTTAATTTGTGTTTATTAGTGCTGGAAATGATTCTCTTTCGCGTTTATTCTATAATCGTTAAAAAATGACTATCATTAAATTCATTACATAATAATAATAATAATAATAATAATAATAATAATAATAATAATATGTACAGTTAGTAGATTCTGTAGAAAAGCAAAACAGAAGCCAAGAACCAACTATTGCGGCAAAAAATATGAAAATGAAAGCCAAAGATAAAACTCTTGAACAGATGAAACAGCGCTGGCAAGACAAACCTCTGCATGGCCAATATCCAGAACGTGTCAATAAATCCAATGTTGACAAAGTTAATACTCATCGATGGTTACGTGCATCTGGATTAAAGTCTGAAACTGAAGGCTTTATTCTTGCAGCACAAGACCAAAGTCTTTTCACTAGAAACTTTCAGGCAAATATTATTCATAATAATATGGATCCAAAATGCAGGTTTTATGATAAACACCAAGAAACAATAGACCACCTAATCTCGAAAGAGACATGACTGACTGGGCAGAAGATTATCCCGCAGTAGGTTGCCATTGCTTTCTGTGGTAGACTGTTTGCTACCCAAGGCTATAGAACCCAATCTGTTCTATTATTTAACCCATAACTGGAAGGAATAGACGGATTAATACCTTTCCCAAGGGTATTTGCGCGTAAGTGAAGGCACTGAATTCAACTGGAAATTGAACTCGGCTCCCCGATTTATCGTTCCGGTGAGCCGGGGAGCCGAGTTCGAATTGAGTAGTGAGTTCAATTCTCAGTGGATACGCCATGCTTTTTGCCTTGTGCCACATCTAAATTATGCTTAGAAAATCGCAATATTTAGGGAAACAGGCAAACCTGTGTCAATCGATGGCATAATAGGGACAGATAGTAAGTAGATAAACATTACTTATGACGATATGAAGAGCCAGGATCGCCTACGGCATCAAGGGGCACAATAAATAAAAAAATGGAGAAGATGGAATCTTCTACATGAAGACTTGTTATCATCACTTTTTGTTATCGTTTATTGTTCGGTTTTTGATCCCAATGGTTTTAAATCTTTCATCTTCTACATGCTGTGTTCCTTCATAATGTTGGTAATATTGCACTCCACTGTCCTTTGTAAATCTTAATCGATTTTAACTTTTTATTATCTCTCCTAAACTCTGTTTTGCTGTCCATTACTCACGATCGTTAGGTAGGTAATGTACTGCTTTCCTCTGTCCGTCTTGCCTTCATGATGTCCTGTGAATGCCATATTTGCCAAACCCTCTTACCACATTCAGTCAGTTAAGTGCCATACGTGATACATGCGATCATGTCTTTTTCGAGACATGACTAACTGGGCAGAAGATTATCCCACTGTAGGTTGCCATTACTTTCTGCAGTAGAAAGGTTTCTAGCCAAGGCTATAGAACACAATATGTCCTCTTATCTAATCCTTAACTGGCGGGAAGAGACGGATTAATATCTTTCCCAAGGGTATTTGCGCGTAAGTGAATGCAACAAATTCAACTGGAATTCGAACTCGGCTCTCCGATTTCTTGTTCCGAGCGGATATTCACAAGAAATTGAAACTGTCTTTTTTTAGTGTATTTTTTGTTTCCATTTTCAGTAAAACTTCATCGCTGCTCAAATGTTCGGTCGATGTTATTGACATTACATAGCTGTTCAACAATGGTTTTTTTTGTCTTTAATGAGTTGCACCTCTTAATATTTTGTTTAGCTTTTTAAGGCACCTTTCACTATTTCAACACGCTTGTTGCGATTACATCTTAGAAATATAACTAACTGGGAATAACAGAGGATAAAAATATAACAGATAATTTACTTATTTTCTTAATAAAAAAAGCAGATTTTGAAATTCTAATAAAAAAAACTAATGCTAACAGACATAAATACATGTCCATACTATGTAATTATGTCTTTCTTTTTAAATAACCTTGTATTAAGAGAATAAGAGGAACTAGTTGAGATTACATAGAGGCTTGAGGTATTCTGGTGGCTGTAGTAATATAGGTAGACGAGTGGTTAGAACGTTCGCTTTCTGAATGAAGCCCAGGTTCGAATCGCCCAATAGTCGATTTATCGAGAAGGTGACTTCTTGATGTTACTAGTTTGAAGGAGGCGATCCCAGTGTGCAGTAGCTTTAGATAGTGTCTGAAAACTCTAACACGGGTTGACCCAAACCTTGTGAGTTAAACTGGGTAGTCGTCGATGGTTATGACAACTCGACGTCGCAAGTCATCGTGACCAAGGTTTTGAGCGTTCTGGCATTGTTCAGACTGTTGTGCTAGCTAGATAACGTGCTCTGTAACTAAGGTCCGCTCAGCATTGTTGCAGTATAAACCACATGTTGGCTCTGTGGGTGTTGAATAAACACAAATATGCCTAAACAGGCGTCTGCAATGGAGATTAGCTAGCCTCCTTGGTAGATGGGTATCCTTCAATACGAGTGGCCAGCCATTATTAAAAGTAAGATTGGTAAATAAAAAGTGTTGTTTGGATGTAAGGAATACAGTAGTATGTTTGGGTCTGTCATAGTGGCTAGCTAAATTTATGATGACAGATTGATAACTAGCCTTCCCCTTTTTCCCTTATGCCACATTTGTGTATTATTCAAAATAAATATTGCCCTTTCTCTATGGTACATAGACATTATGAATTTAAGCACATTGGTAGCTAGGTCTCATTATCTCACAGTCAAAATGACTAGATGTAACCGTAATTTCTATGCTAACAATTTCTTTTCTTGCACTTCTCGCTTGTAGACGTCACTTCCGGCTTCTTGTTTCCCAGTCTAGTTTGATCTTAGGACAGTTAAATGCTACGTCGATCGTTATCATCTGTCCCCTAAAATGTTCTTTTATCGATCTCGCTTTTCAATAATGTTTTTTTATATTCTTTTACATTCAGTAACTTCCGGCGTGTTAGTGACTTTGTTAACTCGCTTGAGGTGAAATGATTAAAAAAACACATAATTATGAATTTACTTATTTTTTACGCTTTATTTAAGAACCCTCTACTGCTCTGTTTATTACTCCATTTCTATTTTTTTTATTCTAATTTATGAGTACTTAAAATTCACTCTACTTTAATTTATCTTTAAATCGCGCATTTCAAGCTAACCTTCAAGGAGTTTTCAGCCTTTTATTAACCTTCATCTTCAAGATAAATTTCATTCTAAGCTTGAAATCTTTACTGTACAACATTCGCTTCCATTTCGTTTTGTCAGTCAGCCCCAATTTTTATACGTTTTGCATCTCTAAGAATAATATTTTGCGCTTTTTAAAGATGGGGATTTAAGAGTCCTTTTTTTTCTTTTTGCATATTTATCTTCTTATTTAGACAGCTGCTTGTACTTGAAAATGTTGTTCAAAAGACATTGTCAGCTATATTTATTCAAATGCAACATTCATCTTTATACATAAGTAACTGGTTTAGTATACAGTCATTGTAAAAAAGACTGCTAATCTCGACGGTTTTCATAATTCGCATTATACCTATACACTCAGTATAAGTGTGAACACACACACACACACACACACACACACACACACACACACACACACACACACATATATATATATATATATATGATCTGTGCATACATTTATGTACAAGTATATATTACATTTCGGAATCAGATATATGAATTCTTGTGTGTTAACAGTAAGGTTTTCTCTTTTATAAATTGATTCGTTCATAAATTTATATATAGACAGAAACAGATATTCATGCACAGGTATATATGCCAGTACTTTTTGGGAATATATATATATATTGTTAAATATAACAGACATTGAATGTCTATTATGATTCATCATGACCCGTTCTAAACATTGTATTTTGGCTTTTATTTCAGGTGAAAATCAAGACAAAAACTGTCCAGAATTTGGATATTTTTTTTATTATGCCGGTTCCAAGCTTTCGGCTTATAGAAACCATCTTCAGGGATGTTACAGGAACGTTAACATAAAGACATCCACTATCAAAGATGATATTATCTTGTTAACATAAAATATTGCTATGCGACGATAACGGTCATCGAATAGCACGCAGTTTTCTAAATTTGTAATGCGGTCCTATGACGTTACACCGCATGAGAGACAGAAATGTTAACAGAACCATATGTCTAAATGCAATGTAATGTGTTGCATTCAGATTGAAATGTGATCTTATTAAGTGTGGTTTACTTTGATTTAATGTAGATAGCCTCCAATATCTGAAGGTTCTTTTACTGTGTGTATGTATGTGTATTATTGTGTTATCGACTAAAATCTGTCTAATATTGCTTACATGGCTATGTTTTTCTATGAAATGTTGTTTAATTGAACTATGATCAGAAAGGTGAGCGAAAAGCTTAGAACCGGTATAATAAAAAAATATCCAAATGTTGGACACATTTTGTCTTTATTTTCTCCTGAAATTAAAGACAAAATACGATGTTTAGAACGGCCCATGATTAAACATAATAGACATTCCTTGTCTGTTATATTTAACAGTATATATTTAGAAAATTATCTAATTATCTGCTGCGCTGATACACTATATATATATATATTCCATTTCTAAACGAGTTATTTCGCTTTGATTTTTAAAAATGGAAAATATTCAAAAGTTCTACAATATAATTGTATGGAAAACATTTTAGTACAAGTGTGTGCTGGTCTGATCCTATTAGGCCGGGAACTAAGTATTAAACGGTCAATATATATATATATATATATATATATATATATATATATATATATGTAAGTATTAAACAATCAATAAATATATATATATATATATATATATATATATATAAAATATTATATAAATATATATATATTGGGCGTGTATAATGAAAATATACACGCTAAAATGTCTGCCTCCTTCTACCGAGCGCCCGTAGCTCAGAGGTGGAATCGCCGACTGACGCTGGTTCTGTTGGGTTTCAGTCCTGGGTAAAAAGCAATCGGCTGTCTAACCGTGCTGATGAACTGTGATACAGCGAAACAGATCTGTCTGTGGATGATATATATATATATAATTTTTATATTCCCAAAAATGAACTATTGAATGAAGAACAGAAATTATGACAAAGTGTAAGAATACTAACAATACTAAAAATACCTATTAGGTTCATACAACCATGAATGAAAACGTTATAATTTATTGTAATGTTATAAATTGCGGGTTCAAAAATTCCCCGTTACGTGAATGTTTAAAAAAAAAGAAGAAAAACACCGTTACGTGAGCGTTCTTAAAAAAACTGTAAACGGTAAAATCAGTTATTGCAAATCGCCTGAAGACACCATATAGTAGAAACCTAGGTCGCGTAATAAATCTTTTACTCTTTTTACTCTCTTTTTTTTTCAATTGAAGTAGATAGACTAAACTATCGCCCGGTTCACACTCCACCCACGTCTATTGAATGGGTGAAGAGGCTCATCTCTTGTTTCTTGTTTAAGATGTGTTTTCCAGCTTTCTCTTTTCCTATATTTTCACTCTAAGGTAGCCCCCTGCACATCAGTGGCGTTACCGCTTTGCTCGGGTTGATATGATTAAAAAAAAACAAAAAAAACTTCATATCGCCCTGGTTAACACCCATCGAGCTCTCTATATGGATTTATTAATTATGGATCTATTAATAATTTATATTAAGGAAATCTTGTTGGATTATCCTCACCGTTTTATGGACTGACAACTCTACCTATATATATATATATATATATATATATATATATATATGTGAGATAGATATAGATATATGCACTGTTAAATATAGATAAAGATGGATGGTTAGCTAGATCTGTCGATTTTTTTCTGGATAGTTTCCATCTGTTTTTGTTTATGTCTGTGCTTTTTATCAGTCAGTTTGCAAATTAACAAATCCGTGCGCAGTTTGTGTAGCGGCCTGTTTGTTTGCTTAGGAGTCATTTGCGGCGTGGCGTTTTCGTACCAGCATGATCACGCATTTGCTTCTCGTTGTTTACACAAATAATGGACAACATGTATCAAAGGCTGATGAATGTGGACAATTAATGAGTCGCGAGTGGTGCAAGTGTCTGTAACCGTTATCTGTGTTTATATACTTTTGTCTGCATTAGTTTGCACGTAGGCGTGTTAGGAAAGCATATATACATACATATATACATCCATACGCGCTAATGGTAATATTAACTGTTTGCTTATGAGAAAAATGTAATCGGCATTCACTGACCGAGCAGCCAGTGTCTCTGTCGATGGAAACTTATAAAATCTTTCTCAGGAAAATAGTTTTTTCAAGTCCAGTAGCTTTCATCGCTCTTTCCAATACTGATGCTAGTTTGCTTCCTAAGCTTTCGATATGAGACTGTGTAGCAGCGTAAGAATCCGCCCCCCCCATATATATATATATATATATATATATATATATATATATACAGTCGCTTGTGCATGGATGTTCATATACTTACAAGTTCACACACGCACACACACACACACACACATATATATATATATATACAGTACTGCGAAAAAGTATTAGGACAAGAAATATTTTATCTTTTATGAGGAACTAGCAGTATAGCCCGGTGTTGCTCGGGTGTAATGAAAGCTTTAAAACTAACCCATGGTCCTGGAGCTCAGACTCAACCTAAAGAATATTTGTGTGAAGTTTGGTGAGAATCGGATAAAAATTGTGGATTTGTATAAAGGACATACAGGCAGAAACACACACACACACACACACACACACACACACACACACACACACACACACACACACACACATCTTGCCTTTTATATATATATCTATTATCGATTTTCTGCACTATTGTAAGAACTGCAACATTGAAACTTCTGAATATCGTTTATGTCTTTGTCTATGAGTGTATCAAATCTGATTAAAATCGGACCATTCCTTCTATAACCCGATTTTTTCGATTATCGATTTTCGATATTTATCGGAGGTACCTCGACACAAAACTAGCTAAGAACAATCGCAGACCCTTATAGTACAACTGTAGAAATTTTCAAGAAAATCGGTTCAGCCGTTTCGGAGACTATAGGTAACGGACACACACACACGCAGACACACACATGCAGACAAAGTTCCATTTATAAATAAGTTTAGATCTTGACAAAAATAAACAATTTAATTATAGTAATTTTATTTGATTTACCCAACAAATGATTTAACAAGAAAAATACTTGTAACAAAATAAATTTAATATTTACTACAATAGCGTCTTGCTTTGATCACAGCCTTCATTCTGTCAGGCATTGATATCACAAGCTTCTTCAATGTATCTAATGGTATCTCTTGCCAAGCAGCTTGTATTTGTTCCCAAATTGTGTCTTGTAAAGTAACATTAGATTTATCGATTCGAGAGGGGAGGATAAAAAATGTCAGTCATATCCAAGGATAATAACATAATGAGTAGCATTGATAATAGCTTCGAACTCTTTGCCAAAAGCCGGTAGGAGGTTAATAGTACAACAATTAGAAGGTTCTGAGGGTCTCCAGAGTTTTTAAAGGCAAGAACTACAGAAGAGTACTTTTAACAAGCAGAAAAGCAAGAAGCAGAGAGGCAATGGTCGTAGAGTTTAGAGAGGATAGAGGAGAGCTAAAGGACACTTTTCTTTAGAACGACGACTGGGATTTTGTCACCTGCGCTTACCTTATGGAGGTCAAATATAAAACTAATGTTAAAGACCAGAAATGTGGTTACGTATACATTACTCAGTTCTAGGAGAGATGTCTGGTTTGGGAACTCCAGTTGAGTTTACTAAAGTGAGACGGAGACATGTCATGGGATTCAAGAGAAATCACCCTAGCCAGAGGAAAAATGTTTGCTGCCATAAACACCCAGGCCATGCATGTGGTCACTGGAGTGCTTCTTAAAAAGGGTAAGGTAACCCGGAGTTGAGAAATCAGTGGAGGGGTTTGTAGGGCTAAGGTTTCGCAAAGAGCGAGGATATTTGGGGAATTTACCGTGGAGGAAAAATTCCATGTTGCAAATGTTGGTACGTATAATACGGATGTTAATCGAAAAAATTAAAAATTAAAAAATCAAATTACCAATTCAATTAAAAAATTAAATTGGCTACTCAAAATATCCGTCCGAATAGAAACTATGCCCACACTGTCTATATATATATATATATATATATATATATATATATATATATATATATAGGTACAGTACTCAGTCAGTATTCTAATAATGACAATAATAATAACAGAAATATTCATTTTTCAACATGTGTTTAATGAAAAACGAAGGGGATTAATTCGGTGGTAAAAAGTCTTTATATACTTTGTGTTGTGGGGTTCTCTCTTTTCCTAAGGATGGACTCATCCAGAGTATACTTATACTACTGCTATAGAAGCGAAACTGGAGAATACGCGTTTTCACAGAGAGGTAACCGGAGAATACGAGAGTCCAGAGAGAGATTAGCCGTCAGTACACAGTTCATAGTAGCTCTATGCTCCACTCATCGAGAAGATTATTACACAATACCCGTCAGCTTCTGACGCGGACATACTCAATATGCTACGGCTTCACTTCCAGAGACATGTACATATATTTTTACTAACCCGCATTACTGGACTACCAATCCTCATTCAAGTCTGTATCCTTACTTTAATACATTTATTTTTATATCTCAATTTCTTGCCGTTGTTCATCTATTTGTGCGGGCCCCATCCTGGGATCCACAACACTCTGTAAAAAAAAAAAAAAAAAAAAAAAAAAAAAAAAAAAAAAAATTATAATACCGTAGGTGTATCAGGTGACAGACTTATTGATCAAACCTCATAAATGTGTATGTGCGTGTATATGGTGTTAATGTGCCGTCGTGTGTATGCATTACAGCAGTATAATCAGTTGTTAATTAACAAAAGTCATTTTTAGGTTTTCGGTGTATATATGTACCAGTTCTTTTTACCCTCTATGTTTCTTCCCCGTTCATTTTTGAGGTCGTGTATCCTTGCTTATCAAGCCCTCTTGCCTAAAACGCACGTAATATGTATGTATAATCGCATATAATGAAACAGACATAGGATCATGCTCAAACACAGTGACTTCCAAAGCCACATATGCAGAAACACGCTCATGTTGTTGCTACCTGCATTACACACATACATAAACGTATATTTTTGTACATTATAAATTTTAAGATACGTATAAATTGTTATATACGCCTTTTATTCATACGCGCACAGACTCACACTTACCCCTGTATATATATATATATATATATATATATATATATATATATATAACGTTTTTTTTATTTTTTACTAAATCAATCTGAAATAAAAGTAAAAAAAGATATACATTTATACGTTTATTGTCAAATCTATTTGAAATGATAATAAAAATAGATTTATAATGTTTCTGAAGTAATCTTTATGGATTTTCTGGAATAAAGTATTTATTTTACCACCCAGGAATATTTATTTTCTGATGGAGATTTTTTAGTTTACAATTTGAAAAAATCAGGAAAAAAAAATTCCAGCTGCTGTTTACCTCTTCTGTGTTCTCGAAAATCTTGAGCTTCGTTATAAAAGAAAAAAAAACCTATTGACATTCCAGGGTTCTTTTTTTTTCTTTTTCAAATGCACATAGAAATTGCAAGTCTGCTACAGCGTCTTGATTCGATAAATATGCAAACTGAACGATAATTGTAGAGAGGCGACAAAAG
Organism: Ascarosepion bandense; assembly: GCA_037127315.1. Classification (NCBI taxonomy): domain Eukaryota; kingdom Metazoa; phylum Mollusca; class Cephalopoda; order Sepiida; family Sepiidae; genus Ascarosepion; species Ascarosepion bandense. The sequence goes on along the minus strand of JBBBDQ010000886.1, from coordinate 2,118,821 downwards.
GTGATAGTGAGAAAATGGCCAGAGCTAAAGAAAGTAAGGCTAACCGGATAAATTCGTTTGTCCATAATAATATGAAGGTTAATATGTTATCAATGACTGACGCTGGAATGTATCTTTACTTCGTTGTACTATAAAGTACAATTGATGTTGGACAATATCTCCATAGATGAAGAAGAGAACTGAAGCAACAGAAATATGGTTCAGCATAATGATGTTGACAATACTATGAAATGAACATGTGAGTAACGATGAACTTTTAAAGAATACTGCTAACGAGAAGGACACTTAGATTCGGACATATAATGAAGCAAGACGGCTTGGAAGATTTAACACTCGCAGGACATACTGAAGTCATGCAGGACAGATAGTAAATAACGCTTAACCTACGTAACAAACTTGTGGAAATAGATGGCAAAACAGGGACTTGGTGGGATGGTTAATATACAAATGTGAAATAAAAATTACAACTGATAGGAAGTTGTACAGAGACATGATGCTGACGTTCTGAAGGGACACTGGTTGAAGGCCTATCAAGAATAATATTAAAAAAATAGGAAATAGCGAATATATATTAAACACGGCAAAATACAACACTTGGAATTTTGTTAGTAGAATGATAATACGGGTTAGTGAGTAAAACTATAATTCTACCTTCGAACTGGGACTCGTAATGGTTGTTATGGTAGCAGTGTTCATAGACGACTCTCGGCTATGTTCAGGACGCTCTCCTCATGCTACTCTCAGGCTACTTAGGCTATCTACCTAGCTACCTGCGTTATCTACTCCCACCAATTGTGAGGGGAGTAATATGTAATGGTTGGAAGAGTTCATTCCGTTGAGAGTGATGCCGCCATGACAGACACATTATGTAAAATCAGAAAATTATAATTTAAGATTTCTAGATCAATGTTTCATTAAATCTTATTTTTCCAAAAATTCGAATAGAATCTTTCGATGCAATATTTTATGTAGTATTATTCATTGTATTACCTTTTGATCAAGAATAAAAGCGTTATAAAAACCACTATCACCACCACCACCACCACTTTAATTGTCATACTAAGACTTTTCTATGGTGTAAAATGCACAGCCTCACCATACTGAGTTTTGACGTGGTTTTCTTAGCAAATAGATATATATATACGAGATGGATCTGCCAACCCCGTGCCTAACCTGTTTTGAAGTCAGATTTTCCTTCTTCCACACTTGTTTTCAATCATTATTCAGGTGATATATGTTGGAACCCTTTATTTAGTCGACGGTGTTAGATTGTTCTAATTCCATGTACCATGCCTTTTGATATCTTAGTTTCAGTGAATTCTCTCTGGTTTTTCAAATCTCCAAGTTTTTTTGTTCCCTTAACTGTAATCAAGGACACACGACCCATTGAATAAAAGCGTTGGTTGAAGTAATCCAAAAAAGGAAGTTGACCCAATGATCTCCGATTTCAATACCTGGCCAGGCTTACGGCCTATTCTCGCTCGATCACCGAAGTTAAGCATAGTCCGTACTTAGATGGGTGACCGCTTGGGAATACCAGGTGCTGTAAGCGTTGAGTGACGGATGTGCGTTGTGGTGCAGTGGATATCTGCTCGGAAAGCGAAATCGGTGAGACGAGTTCGAATTCCAGGTGAATACCATTCATTCACTTAAGCACTGGTACCCTTGGAAAAGATATTAATCTGTCCCTTCCCTCCAGTTATGGGGTAAATATCAAGGGTAAAACTTGGGGACCCTGCCCTTAAAAACAAATCCCAATGAATCTTGATACTCGAAAATAAAAATTATTACTAGACACAAAACTTATATAAAAACAACAATAAATTGTTGAAAGAAAAAGGTATTACCAGGAATAAATAAATAAAAATTTAGTTGGCAATAAGTGACCCGCCGAGGTTGATATGCCATAAAAACAAGACAATCAAAATACCTGGCCATTTTTTTTTTACAGTTTTGAAACGAACTCAGAAAAATCAATCTGTATATTGGCGTTTCTGAAGATTATTTGAATGACGTTTATGTATTTGAAGTGTTTTCTATTTATTAATTCTACATCCTATTGTTATTATGGATTCAGGGTAGGCGAAATCACTTCTTTCAATTCCAAGCTATAATTCCTGTTTTTAAATTTTTTTCTTAAGTGCAACTTCTCTTGACAGATAATTTCTTTTGTTGTTGAAGGTCAGCCTTATTCAAACTATGAATATCTATGCCGTCGGCTTAGACCACCTTCTCATCAATAAACTGATTTCAGGAATTAAAACAAAAATAACTAATATCATAAAGCATAGATGAGAAGGTCAAGATAAAGATAATACGTGGGTTGGATTTAGGCCTTATGTAATACTAGCAAAGTTTCATTAGTAGTTACATTTGGAATTCAACTCCTAAGGGCGATTTTGTTTTCCAAACAGCTAATAAAAATATCAGTAACACAATACTTAACAACTAGTTCTCTATTGTAACTAAATATACCATGATATAGGTAATTTGTTAAATCTGTTGATTTTTTTTTATTATTATTTTCTCTAATGGTTGCGTATATATTAAGTAAAACAATTAAAAATTAGATAAGTTACAAAAATCAGAAAATACAATAAACGGATGGTAATAATGGTAAGGACTTGAGAAAATCTAATAAAGAGGGGGGGTCAATAACTAATTGGCAGGAAATAATAAAAGAAAATATTTTAAACTATAAGACCTTGAAGAAATAACACATCATACAAAAAGTCCCGAGCCTGATATATAGATACATACAATTTTTTAGAAAGTATTAACCTTGAAATGGCATGTGACAAAATTTGGGTGCAATTGGTTTATTAGTTTACAAATTACAGTCATTTACCGGAACATACTGTTGCAAATTTTCAAAACAATGGAAAAATCTAAATTTCGTGTGTTTGATAAAGCATTGCTTTCTAATGGGAAAATACTGTTCAAGCAATGACTTGATAAGTGTTTTTCGGCCTCTGCTCCGTCAAAAACAACGGTTAAGAGGTGGTATGCTCACTTTAAACGTGGTCGTACGGACACAAATGATGCTGAACGCTCAAGTCGCCCAAAAAATCTGCAATTGTCTCGGAAAACACCAAAAGAATCCACAAACTTGTTTTGGCCGATCGTAAATTGAAGTTGCGTGAGATAGCAGAGGAGTTGAACATATCAGAAGGCAGTGTATTTATCATTTTGCATGAACATTTGTCATTGAGAAGGCTGTGTTCAAAGCGGGTGCCGCATTTACTCACAGTCGATCAAGCACAACAACGCGTCGACGATTGAGAGCGTTGTTTGCAACTGTTTCAACGCAACAACAAGAAGTTTTTGCGTAAATATGTGACAATGGATGAAACATAGATCCGCCACTTCATTCCGGAGTCAAGTCGGCAATCAAGTCAGTGAACAGCAACAGGTCAAAGCCGTCCAAAGTTTTTGGCCTCCGTATTTCGGGATGCGCAAGGTATTATTTTGAGAAAGAAAGAACCATCAACAGCGAATATTATATAGCATTATTGGTGCGTTTGAAGGAAGAAATCTCAAAAAAAAAAAAAAACTGCCACAAATAAAGAAGGAAAATGATCTTTCATCAAGACAACGCACTGTGTCACAAGTCGATCTCAACGATGGCAAAACTACATGAATTACAGTTCGAATTGCTTCCGCATCCACCCTGTTCTCCAGGTCTGACCTCCAGCGGCTACTGGCTGTTTGCAGACCTAAACAGAATGCTCCACTGAAGAAGTAATATCGGAAACTGAGGCGTATTTTGAGGCAAAAGACAAATTGTTCCTGAAAATATCATCGAATTGTTAGAGAAGCGTTGGAATTAATGTATCACCCTAGAAGTAGACTATGTTGATGAATGAAGTCGAATTTTGCCTAAAAGTTATTATTTTGGATCGGTATTTGTTGAGTGATGTGCTAAAACTGAAAATAAATGTCTATTATTTTTTTTCACTCAAAGACTCTAAGAAAAGCGAAAACATTTCCAGGAAGTCTTGCCAACCGTTCAATGAGAATAAACATCCAACCACAAAAGTCAAATATTAATAAGTGGAACGTATTAATAAACTCTGAGGATTTGGGAAAATATTAACGAGCAAAAAAGTTTACTTGGCACTTAAAGGTATTATGGTTACCTTTAAACAACTTCATATTTTAATATTTTGTGGAATAATAAAAACATTATGGAATCTTGGTATAAAAAGAGAGTCGAATGGTTTATGAATACAAAGGTGGAGATGTAGTTGGTTTGTTTTGGAGTAGTTTAAATAGTGTTATACACAATAAAGTTATGAAGATTATCGTATAATCCTTTATAGATGATTATTATAATTATTACGAGTGTACCCTGCCGTAAAAATAAAAATAAAAATAACGGGAAAATATTTTAGGGGAATATTAGATGTTTCCTCACAGGTTATCACCCCTAGCCTAACAGGAGGGAATACATACATCTCTCATTAAGACTGAGCTCTTTAGAGAAGAAAATTTTAAAAACAGTTTCCACTTCTGCGATACATGCGTTACTCCTTAGAAATGAATTGAGTTCTTTCTGTGACTGGCGTGTGTATACACTGCTTATATATAACACGTTAAAATTTCCCTTCTCTGATTCCATGCGCTTATGGCTTAGGTGGGTGGCGACTCTGACTGAAACCAAACTGGTCGAGTTTCGATCACCGCTAGAAGCAAGTGGTTGTGTCTAGTCACACTGATGAGCTGTGATACATCGAAAGAGGCTTGTATCTGGATTATATATATATATATATATATATATATATATATATATATATATAGATATATATAAATACACAACGGTCTTTATTATAATAGAGAGGATATATATTCTTCACGACTCATCGACAAAATTGTTGCAAAAAACTAAATAATAAAGCACTGTTAAAGAGCAAATACGCTGCAAGAGCTTTTATAACAAGTAGTAAAGTTTAATAACTGGTAGTAAAGAGAATAAAATGAGCTGAAACTGCCTCGCTATTGTCACTCATATATATATATATATATATATATATATATATATATATATGTTTGTGTGTGTGTGTGTGTGTGTGTGTATATATATATATATATATATATATATATATATATATATATACACACACAGCGGTCTTTATTATAATAGAAAGTTTTTATTATTATTATATTTATTATTATTTAAAGCGAAGACATGACTAGAGAAAAGACATAAAATTATTGCTATGCTTTGTCGTTTGCTATGATAAAGGAAGGGCGGATTTGGAACGGTCGTTCGGGACAATCACAGAAATGGCAAGCCGAAAAAGGACATCATCATTATAAGATTAAATTGGGCGAGAAAAAAAGCGAACAGTGCGCAGCCAAACTCGCGCCTTTTCTCGTTCGTCATCCAAGATAAAACGTGGTTTCGTTTCCAAATGGATGAGAACCAACATTAAACGACACAGGCAAGTAACTAATCCTTCCTTTTCCCCATCACCTCCTACTGTCCATTCTGAATGCAAACTGCCTGACTGTATGGATTTGCCGATATAAATTAGGAGGCAGCACCAAGACGTCGTTTGTGATGAATGATGGACAGTCCGGTGTTTATGTTAAGTAATTGTTGGTATGGATCGTGCATGGTGTTGGGTATTGCGCATGCTCGCCCGTTCCAATGACTGAGGCGGCACGTGCGCGTACAGTAATGCGTAAACACAATTTGCATGAACGCCTTCACCTGGAAAAGGACTTACTGTTGTTTTAATTTGGAAAGATCAACATGTAAATCGTTTTCAGCTTATTTGCATTCGCCCCTTTTATATACGGCTTGTATTATGCAGACACACTTTTTAGCACTTACTCTTCTACAGCCACAGACGTACATTTAGACACACATACATACACACAAAGAAGAACACAATTACAACTTATTTATATTTATCGGTCTTTCATCTCTTCTCTTCCCGGCTTGAGATATTCCACACTTGTGGTATCAAGGAACATACTTTTTCCACTATGTGGCGCGTCCCTTCAGTAAGTTGGCGTATGACTCTTCACAATTTCAAGCCTTTTGTAGCTCTTATCTAATTTTGCCTTCTTGTCTCTCTTAAGCCGTGTCCCGCTATTCATTCCTTCAAGCTTGCTGAGTAGTTATACGTTGTTTCTTCTTGACTAAAATATGTCCAGTGAATATCAAATTTTCAAATCCGTCTTTCCTCTTTGTGGAATTTCAGCTGTCACTTCCTCATGTTAAATATAAGTATTCATTTATTTCCCCCAACTTTAAAACTTACTCCCATGTTCGGTCCATCCTTCTGTATAACTACATCTTTGTTGCTTCAAGTTTCTTCTTTCTCTGTGAGGACATTGTTCAGTATTCACTGCCATATACTAGGACAATTCAATACACTTTTCTTTGTTTCTAACGAAATGTTTCCGTTTCTTAATATTCTTAATACTTTGCTTAGCTTTTGGCAGGCTTCTTTCGTTATACCGATGCGCCTTCGGATTTCAGTGCCACTCTTTCCGTCAACTGTAACTGTGTTACTCGACATTAATAAGGGATTGTTTTTTGGTGTTCCTATCAAAACAGAATATTTTATTACTAATTACGAGACATAATGTTGCTTATTATTTATATTGTTTCGTGTTATTATTCAAATTCATTAAGTAATTTTTACATGCAATAATTTAAAAATTCTTTCTTGCCCGAACAAGTGTACTCGTGAACGAGTAAAAAGTATTACTTTTTTATCTCTCTCTCTCTCCCACTTTATATATATATATATATATATATATATATATATATATATATATGGGGGGCATATAAATTGCGAAAAACACTTGAAGAGTAGGCGAATACAAGTCAGATGCTGAACGTAATATCAATCAACTAAGTAAGAAAATTTTACTCATATTAATTATATATATATATATATATATATATATATATTTGATTGAACCACTTTGATTTTGATTGAATCACCTAGTCTTAAAGGTATCTCTGGTTGATCCCAAATATATTTTGTTTTGACTATTTATCCCATGTAGTTTTGCTTTGTAAATCTACATTTAAAATAGACAACTTAAAAACTGTACACAATTGGCTAACCACGTGTGGAAATTGAAATTAAAATATATAATAGATCCAGACATAATGTGAAGTATAGTGAAAACAGTTAAGCTTTAAAACGGTGGCAAAATATGTAGACTGTGCCAAGAAGAAAAGTTAGAGATTATGCTATTCCCAAACAAAAACGAACTATTGAATGAAAGAACAGAAATTATGATTAAGTGTAACCATACTAAAAAATACCTATGAGGTTCATACAACCATGGATGTAAATGTTATAATTTTTTTGTAATTTTCAAAATTGCACGTTCAAAAATTCCCCGTTACGTGAGCCTTAAAAAAATCATCATTTCGTGAGCGTTCTTAAAACAACGGTAAGCGGTAAAATCAAGTCTTGCAAATCGCCTGAAGACACCACATGGTAGAAACCTAGGTAGCGTAATAACGTGTTTAGAAATTAAGAATATTCAGAAGTTTTACAATATAATTGTATTGAACACTACAAAATTGTACATATTGTTTCGACACTGAAAGAACAATATTTCATCAGGTAGTTAATAATGATGGCAATAAAACGTATATTACAATCATTATTATTTACCTAATGAGACAATGTTCTAAAGTAGAATTAATAATCTATATATAAATATATAGTCATTCGCACACAGATTTGTTTCGCATCTCATCAGTACGGTTACATCCGATTGCTTTTACACAGGATTGAAACCTGGCCAAATTAACGTCAGTGGGCGATTCTACCTCTGAGATATGGGCGCTCTGTAGAAGGAGGCTGACTTTTAGCGTGTTTTATACAATGTAAACACTAAGAGTGTTCTAATTCATTACTGAATGAACGATGCGTAGATGCTAGAGTCGCTACTGTTTTTTCAGCCTACCATTCATCCAGAGTGCTCAGTCAGAGTGTGAGAGCGTAGTCATTCACAGACAGATCTGTTTCGCTGCATCACAGCTCATAAGCAGTGTCATTTCAATCAAGAGTGAAGTCATTACAACAATGCCCACTTATATCGTGCTCTTCATAATAAAAAATCTGCTTGCTTAAAATGCCTTTCCATCTGGAAACAACTGAAGAAACGTTAATTCTGGCACTAAATATTATTAAAAATCGAGATATATATATAATGTGTATGTGTTTGTGTTTGTGTGTGTGTGTCTGTGTGTGCGTGCGTGCGTTCTAAATTTCCACACTACTTTAAACCATGGAAGGAAGGAAAGGCTTATCAATAAAAAATAAAAAAATATTTTATTTTATTTTGTTAGATTATAGAATGCTTTATTATTCAGAAAGTATGACTTTTCCAATTTAGTTGAACGTGGTATAAATTGTATCTCAGTAAAATCGTGAAATTTGAACCTTTGCACATCGCTGTAACAACTTATAACTGCACAGCAAATATTATATATTGGTTCGTGAATTTACAAAATTTAAACGTTATAGAATATACAAACCTCCACATTCTTTTGTTATTCTTTTACCTAAATTCAAATTCAGTAAGAGAAATAACGAGCTTGCGCTGCAGATCACATCGCCGCATCAACCTGCCAAGAATTGGCAAGTTATGTATCAAGGAACTCTTAAACGACGAAAAAGAGTTTCCGATAGAAGACTCATGCACTCCCGACCATATCCCACGTCCGTATTCACGGCTCAGCAACTTCAGAATATTCGTTAGTAGGCAGTATTTCATTTTAATGTTAATATTCAACATGTCTTAAGAGCTTGGTTGGGTCGTTGACTGTCTGCTTGAATGCCTAAACAGGTTGACGTCTAAGCTGCTGTCTAACGGGCTGCGGGCCAAAGGTCGTCAGGGATTTACTGATATTCTGAAAGGCGTTCATTTTCCAGGGGCAGAATGTCGATGGGAATTCATGAGAAAGAGAGTTGTCATGTCGAAGACACTCCATTATGACGAAAATGTTTTCTGCCAAATGTACATAATTTGGATTCATTTCACAGATTTCAGTGCGGCTCTATTTATGATTTTGTATTCTCAGTTAATGTTATTTTATAATAATCACTTTCTGAGACAAGGTATTTACATTGTTTGGACTGTTGTCCTCATCTTTATTGTCATATTCCCGACGTTTCGGCCTTCTTCAGATGATTGTAATTTTGAACCGAACTCTCTGTTTCGAACACTGGGTTAGATTGTTCCCATTCCATGAGTCATGCCACTTTGACCTTCTAAATCATTGGGTCAAGTTACTGAATACAACCAACGTTTTTATCCAGTAGTCCATGGGTCCTTGAATACATCAGTTTATGAATTCTTTTGAACATTTATAAAACTAATATCTCAGTAAAATCTTTTACCAAATCTCATATTACAATCTTGGTAACTGTAATTAGTTTTCTCTGGCATTCCGTATTACTGGTTTCCATATTGTATTCATTTCTATGATTAACTGGCTGAGAAGATTTTTTCAAAATAAAGTGTTCGGTTCAAAATTTCAATGACCTGAAGAAGGGCTAATTGTACAACGGCTGTAATGTTGTGATTATGACAATAAAGATGAGTACAACAGTCTGAAAAAATTAAATAATAATCACTTTGTCTATGTCCATTGGGATATTAAGGACACATGTTACGTTGGTTAGCTCCAGTGAGTTCAATACCATACTACAACAGTGGTGAACAAGTAACTTAGAGAGTCCGGTTAGAGGGAGATAACTCATGACTACCAAAAGCGGCTTCACTCAAGGAATGAGAATGATATAGCCCATTGATTGTAATAAAGGGTTCGGTTCGAAATTCCTAGTACGAGAAGGCCGGGGCGTACAACGGCCGAAACGTTGTACAAATGGCAACAAAGATGAGGAAAATGGTCCGAATAATGTAAATAATGTAAATAGTGTAAATAATCAATAACAGAAAGTTAACTGGATAACCATTTAAAGAAGTTGCTGTTTTAAACACGAAGGAGGTTTCGTAGTCGGATCATTAAAAGTGCCCATTCATGTTCATAAAATGTATCATTTAACATGTTAAGAAAATAATATTTCTGTGAAATTCTGAGATATTGTATAATTTCATGATTTTTTCGGACGAGTACCACATTTCTGTTTTTCCAATAATTATTTTTTGCGGAAACAATTCATATATGTGCGTTGTGGTGCAGTGGATATCGACTCGGAACGATGAATCGAGGAGCCGAGATCGAATTCCAGCTGAATTCCTTGCATTTACTTACGCGCAAATAACTTGGGAAAGGTATTAATCCGTCTTTCCCTCCAGTTGTGTGTTAAATAACAGGACAGAATGGGTTCTACAGCCTTGGCTGGCAACCAGTCTACCGCAGAAAGCAATGGCAACCTACTGCGGGATAATCTTCTGCCCAGTCAGTCATGTCTCGAAAATGATTGCCCAAGCGTGTATCACGTATGGCAATTAACTGACTGACTGACCACATTTCTGTTTTTCCAATAATTATTTTTTGCGGAAATAATTCATATATACAATAAGATTCTTTTATTTATTTCAAAGCTCTATGCGTCTTTTTTTATATCCGAAACGCTCCCAACATCAATATGCTTCTTCTGGGTGACCTGAATAGTATGTATTGATATTCGAAACTTCATAGTGGTTTCTTCTTAATAAATGTTCATTATTTTACTGTTGGATTTGATAGATGTAATCGTACGTTCTATGCTAACACTTTCTTCTCTTGCACTTCTCAATTGTGGATCTCTCTTCCAGCTTCTTGTGTTTTAGTCAACTTTAAATACAATATCAATCGTTATCTTGACTTCTTAATCCATGTTCTTATGTAATATTCTCTGTCTTTAATAATGCTATTTTTTTTACCTTCTCTCACACTCAGTAACACCTTGCGTCTTATTTTTTCTTTTTTATAATCATTTTACCCTAAGCAAGTAAGTACTGCCACTGGTGCGCAGGAGGTTACATAAGAGGTGAGTGGTGGATAAAAGAAGGATGAGAACACTGGTGTGAAGAGAGCTGCATGAGAGTAGAGTGGAAATGAAGACGAACATGATACAAGGGTTGTCAGGAAAGAGATGCGAGTCAAGGAGATAAGAGATGGCAATTGACATTGCATTTTAATTCTTGGAGATTGTAGCTGTTAGGGAAGCAAGTATACGGAAAGGAAATTCCACAGGTGTGGAGTGCGAGAAAAGAAGCTAATGGAGTAGAAGTTGCGGTTACATTTGATTGGTTTTACTGTAAAAGCATTGGACCTAATTGTTAGTCTAGTAGCTCAATTTAATTCATGCAGAGGGGGCAACAGGGAGCTAAGCTTATCGGATCAGAAGCCGTGAAAGTATTTGTAAAAGAGGGAAGCCACATTACGTCAGTGAGAAAGTGACTGAAGTTGAGCTACCAGGTCGGGATCAATTGCATTGCAGATTATTTGTTTGATTTTGTCAAGAACCCCGAGATGAATAGCAGGGGCACCCGACCAGATGTGACAGCAGTATTCAATGCACGGGTGGATGGTAGATTTATATAAGTGCAAGATGAATTCAGAGGAGAAAAACTTTCGGTGGTTTTATTGTCTTGGTTGGGGTACGAGGATTTTTGAAAATGCATTGCAGCATTTCTATAATTTTCATCCTCATCTCCAGACACCTTCCAATTTTGAAACGTCAATCAACTACAGTAAAAAGAGAAGTTGATAGCCCAAAATCTTATGCAGTCTGTTTCCTCCTTTAACATGGGAAATATTTATGCATATCCTCCTCTGTAATGATGTTAATTTTGAGAGGTGCCACGTGGCTCATAAAAATTACAAGTCTTTTTTCTTTTTCAGCATCTCAATACATTTAGTTCTCTATCATCACGCCATCTGTATTGGGTTCACGTGAATGCATTATATTGCATTACAGTCATCGTTTGCAACATTTTGAACTCCTGACATTTAAGTGTCGAATATTTACAGATTTTAGTAAAAAATTGATCAAATTATTCATTTTTTTAATTTGGGTAGCTCATTTATTTTGCTCTCTCATCTCTCTCTCTCTTTCAATTTTTCATTCTCTCTCTGTCTCTCTCTCTCTATCTATCTATCTATCTATCTATCTGGATAAAATATTTTATAGTTAGAAAAGAGCAGTGATCCATATTGGAAATAGTGCGTTTGTAAACATACCGTGGACAAAAAGCTGAATAATGCATAGTGACTGTCAGTTCTTGCTTCAAAGCGAACGTGATCTTCAGTTTAAGCCTTGGTCTGCTGATAGCATTAAAGCTTAAAGCTGACAGACACCATTCAGTGTTCGTCACTATTTCCAAACTGCGTTTTTATCTCACCTTCTCTCTCTCTCTCTCTCTCTCTCTCTCTATATATATATATATATATAGTCATCCGCAGACAGGTATGTTTCGCTGTATCACAGCTCATCAGCACGGTTTGACACCCGATTGCTTTTAACACAGAATTGAAACCCGACCGAATTGGCGTCAGTCGGCGATTCTACCTCTGAATTATGAGCGCTCGGTAGAAGAAGGCAGACTTTTTTAGCGTATGATTTATCATACACCAGTAGCCAGAGTGCTCTCTCTCTCTCTCTCTCTCTCTCTCTCTCTCTCTCTATATATATATATATATATATATATATATATGGTGTGTGTGTGTTTAAGCAGCATTTTTTCATTAATGCATGTTTCATTAAATAATATAGACAAGTTTTGTCGAATTATTTTTTTGTAAATTTTTCCATTTTCTCTGGTAAGCTTAATAGCATTATCATTAAATGAAGAAAGAAAATTACAATTATGATGCATAATTTTTTTTAATAATCCTATCTAAGCTTTCGGCTTACATAAACCATTTTCAAAGATGTCAATTACATTATATATATATATATATTAGTATATTTATTTTTTAATTTCATCTATATAATCATTGACGTTGACCTCAAGAAATATAACCATAATCGAGAAATAAGATATTGTAAAATTCTTTACTGTTAGGAACACAACATTGGAAATAGGAAAAATGTTTGACAAAGATACGAACACAAGAAAAACAAGGAAAACAAACTGAAAAACTGGCAAGATAAGAGCATGAAAAAATAGATTTAAAATATTTTTAAAATAATTTTAAGAAAAATGATAAGGCTAATAACAAAAAATGTTGATTGACCAGCAAGAAAATATTTGATGAAGCAGGTGTTTAAAACGTAAACAGAAAGAAAAGAGGCATACTATTAAGGATATTGGCTAAAAACATTAAAGCAATAAAACTACCTCCTTTCTCTGGCGTACAAAGCTAATCTTAGTAAATATTTTTCAAAAAAAAAAAAAAATGAAAGAAAGAAAGAAAAGGAAAAAATGAGAAATGAAGGAAAAAATTTAAAAAAATTAAAGTGCGTACAAGACATAAAAATTAAAAAAAAGAAGCTAACCTGACATTCGCAAAGAGCAGATAAAAACGTGCGCAATCGGCCAAACATTATCCCAAATTGTGAAGCCTTTATTAAATCGAGTAGCGGTGCACTTCATCCATCGTGCTATTATCTGTTAATCACCGGTTTACCAAATAAAGCTGAACGATCTTTGTCGCAATTACATCAATAACTGATGAAGTGACGATGCTTATCGAAACACCTGGTCTTGCACAATTTTAATTTCCGATTTATCTTCTATGAAGACGTAATAGAATAAAAGTATATTTTCAGTTTCCTTTGGTCGCTGTTAAAAAAAAAATTACGAATGACTGAGTGCAAAATCTTGAAATTTAAATAAAATTATGCAATTAAGAATTGCGTTAAATTGAAAATGCGTAAATGAAAACTTATCTTCTAATCAGTAACTATTTTTTAAAATTAGTTTAGTTTGGCAAATAATAGAGCCTCCAAGAGGTTGCCGCAAATATATTTCACTAAAACTTGTGTTTGGTGAACATATTAGACATATTAATACAGAAATTAGTATATAATAATAATAAAATAGTAACACAACTTCAGTATATTATTAACGCTACAGTATTAATCGCATCCAACAGATGATACACTTTAAACTTTGACCAAAACGCTGTTTGGCACATGATACGATAAAGTTTAACTATAAACACATGCTTATTTCACACAAAGTAGATAGAAAATTGGAGTAGATAGACTAAACTATCGCCCGGTTCACACTCCACCCACGACTATTGAACAGGTGAAGAGGCTCATCCCTTGTTTCCTGTTTAGGATGTGGTTTCCGGTTTTTCTCTTTTCCAATCTTTTCACTCTTACGTAGCTCCCTGCGCATCAGTGGCGTTTTCGCCTTGCTTGGGGTGATATGATTAAAAAAAAAACAAAAAAAAAAACGATACATAGCAATACTATGACATATGATAGATAGCAGTATCTGGTATTATGTATAATCTAAGGTATTAATATTGAGTTAACGCTAAATTTAATGTGTTAATCTGACGAATTATAAATGTTCGTTAAGTTATACGATATACGGTACCCACCAATGTGTGTTGTCGGTTGTTTGACATTAATTACGAGTAGTGCCTCAATATACAGGTTAGGGATGTGAGTCTATCTAGTTTTGGCATAAGTTATCGTGTACTATAGGCCACACGTAGCCTATCGTGTGTTTCGGGGTCGACAGTAGGTAAAAACATAATTCAGATTATAGAAAAACAGTTCACACTATAATGAAAAAGAAAAAATATGTGAACTGTCCCTTTTTTGACATAATTGTCGCCAATGTTTTTTGTTTTCAGTGTTTCTTTAAATCGGTATATACACCGACGGTAAAAAAAAAAAAAAAAAAGCATTGGCAACAATTATAGCAAAAATGGACAGCTAAACATTACTGCTCCATCAGCGACCAAGTCATCAACATTATTAAACAGGCCCAAAAAGCTATCTTATTTTACGATGACTGCCTGCGGAATAAAAAAAAACAACCCGACATTTTTATGAGAGCCTATGATTCTGTTGAGGCCTGTGATTTGGTCGGACTTTTTTGCTCTGGAATCTTAGGGACATCTTTGATTTGTGTAATATCGGACTTTACCGAGAAAACAGGTTGATAATCCTCCGTAAAACTAGTCCACAAAAAAGGACAATCTTAGAAAGGATCTAATCAAATGTTTCAAAAGCCACGATCTTAATATTACCACTATCACTAACACAAAGCAACCTGAGCAATGGTATGTACGCAGCGTACACTAAGGACTCACATAACCATAGAAACATCAATAGGGGATCAAATAATTCCCATGGATTCATTAAAAACTTACATTAATCCACCCAATTTTGTTTAAGTACAAACTCTAGCAATAAAGAAATTTTTGACATTTCTAAAATTAAATACATTAATGCTTTAAAAAAAGTAAACTTGAGAATACTCCTGTAAAAACAAGATAGGCAGAAGTGAACAGATACCACGTAAAAAACGTAAGATTATTTGGTTTAACATAAACACTTCAGCCGTAATGTCCAAACTAACATTCGTAAATTCTTCCAAAACTTAATTCACAAATATTTCTACCATTCACCCTCACTAAAACATTTTCAACAAAAACGTGTTAAAAGCAATTAAAGTTGTGTTGAGAACAACTATATATATATATATATAATTCCAGGTGAAGTTGACTCAAAGTTTTACTATTTTGAATGCCCCGACATTTATTTTATTATGAAAAGTGCTCAATGTAATAAATATTATAGAGCTTAATATAATTATATATATATATATATATATATATATATATATATATATATATATATATATATAAACTTATTTATAAATAGAACTTTGTCTGTGTCTGTGTGTGTGTCTGTGTGAGTGTGTGTGTGTCCGTTACCTATAGACTCCGAAACGGCTGAACCGATTTTCTTGAAAGTTTACACAGTTCTACTATAAGCGTCTGCGAGTGTTCTTAGCTAGGTTTTGTGTCGAGGTATCCCCGATAAATATCGAAAATCGATAATCGAAAAATCGGGTTATAGAAGGAGTGGTCCGATTTTAATCAAATTTTATACACTCATAGACAAAGACATAAGAAACGATATTCTTAAATAGTGCAGAAAATCGATAATATATATATATATATATATATTTATATATATATATATATATATATATATATATATATGAAAGGCAAGATATTTGTGTGTGTGTCTGTTTATCTGCCTGTATATCTGTATTTTTTTCAGCCCTTCTATTTTAATTTTTGCTTCGGGTTTGGCTCTAAGTATTATACCAATTGTAATTCTTAGTCTCAGCCAAGTTACCATTTACTCAGAGGATTTATTTATTCAGTTTACGATGAAAAGACTTATTTGATATCGATTCCAGGAAATCAAAATTTGACTTACATATATTCATTTTTCTTTCATTCTACGGTTTCGCTTTAACTGGAAACAACTATTGCATCTTAGTCACCCTGCTGCTAATAACAATGACCCTTGAAAACATAATTGAAAAATTAAAAAATAAAACCTGCCCAATGTATGCTCAAAAAAATTGTTTATAGAGCTCGAATCCATTCGAATGATGATGTTAATATTAAATTTTACTTTGGAAGCACTTCTAACAGGTGAAAGCTGATATTTAATGATCACTTTTCTTTAAACAACAGTAAATACAGCAAAAGCACTGCTTTGTTCATATATTATTGGAAATTAAAAGACAATAACAAGAAGCCAATTATTAGCTGGAATATCGTTTATAAACCCAAATCTTACAATGAAAAAGAAGATAGATCTAACGTGCCTTTTAGATAAACTTGTCATCTTAAATCATATAGTCAGCTAAGTGCCATACGTGATACACGCTTTAGGCGATCATGCCTCGAAAGAGACATGACTGACTGGGCAGAAGATTATCCCGCAGTAGGTTGCCATTGCTTTCTGCGGTAGAATGGTTGCAAACCAAGGATATAGAACCCAACCTGTCCTATTATTTAACCCATAACTGGAGGAAAGAAAAGGGTTAATACCTTTCCCAAGGGTATTTGTGCGTAAGTGAATGCAAGGAATTCAAATGAAATTCGAACTCGGCTCCCTGATTTGTCGTTCCGAGTCGATATTCACTGCACTACAACGCACATTCATATCCATAAGCCTAATCTACTTAACAAAAAAGAGATTTAATGACCACATGCTGCCACAGAAAAATTAAAAAATATTTAGACTCTGATTAATACAGACTCTTCTAGACGTTTGCTTCTTTCTTTCTTCCTCACCCCTTTCTTTCTTTCTTTCTTTCTTTCTTTCCCTGCAAATATCAATATTAATAATTATGAATTACGCCCTTGTGATTTCATTTCCCTGTATTTTAATAATTTTAATTTTAACTTTAATTTTTCGACATTTAGTCTTAGTATATTTAATTTTTTACACTTGTTACTAAAAAGCAGTAACCTAAATTTATAAGATTTAAATTAAATTCAAGTCTATTAAACTGTCAGTTTGAGAAATGCATATGATGATTGCATAATGCATGAAACTGAGTCGTACCATCGACATGAAACAATAACTATATCTTTTAATATATATATATATATATATATATATATATATATATATATATATATATAAACACACACACACACACACACACACATATATATATATATATATAAATTCCAGGTGAAGATGATCCAAGTTATTACGGTTTTGAATCCCCTGGCATTTATTTTTTTATAAACAGTGCTCAATACAATAAATGTTGTAGAGCTTGATATAATCATATAATTATAATTGATATAATCATATAATTATAAATCAAGTGTGCGTTGCGACACTGAAATTTCTATGTTTCGAGATAAAATTTCGTCATCAGACAATGTCGGATGTTGGTGGTGAAAATGATTTACATGTATTGTAAATCACTTTTACAACCAACATCCAGCATTGCCTGATGACGAGATTCTATCTAGAAACAGAAATTTCCGTGTCGCAATGCACATTTAAATCATAAATATATATATCTATATATATATATTTTTACAAAAAAGTTTAAAAAGTTTGAGATAAACTTTTAGTTTCCTTAGAAAAAGGCTTGAAATCAAAAACATGAATCTGTTTTTCAAAAATCATCTTGACCAGCGTGTTTCAACTTTTTTTCTTTGTGTTCATTCAAAATAAAATTAAAAATATAAGTGAAATATAAGTGAGAGCCCTTTGTCGTGGTGTAATGGTTAGCAAGAGTGTCTCGCTACACCATTTACGACTGAATAGTGAGTTCGTTTCTGACTGGTTGCTCCATATTTCTGGCCTTGTGCTAGATCTCAGCAGCGCTCAGAAAATCACCGTTTGTAAAATGACGACATTGCCTTACGTAAGAACTTTCAACGACCGTTATATAAAATCTCTTACTTTATTTAACTTTATATCTCGTACCGTTTCATATAATACGATCGTTTTGAGAAGATCACAAACACGTACACCCAGATAATAAGCACAAAGAAAGAGACGTCACGAGAAAAAACTGAAAAACGAGGCACGCGCGCGAAAAGTCGAGAACAATTTTTTCTCGGAACTTGTTAAGAAGATTTTTTTAAAATTATAATTTCTCCTGACAGAAAATGAAGCTGGTTAAAAAAAAAGAAAGGTTTATATTTATACTATTTTAATGACAACAGACGTTTTGCTTTCAGCTAATGTGGATAGGCGTACGAGAGGAAAGTACTGACCAATCAGTGACTTGAATTTTGCTGTTTATGATTAGTAATCAATGTTGGTAGAATTACGGCCTGGAGGGATGTTTGTGCTGTATACATTTATTTATCCGAAAAAATCTTTCTTTTTAATTAATATTAAGAATATCAATTAAATTAAAAAATATAATTTCAACAGTAATTATTATTTTTATAAATGTTTCCACGGATTTTTAAAAATACGTTCAGACGAAAAAAAATAGTCTTTACTTTGGTTTGAAATGAGTGTACTAATATACATTTATATTCATAAAGTACTAGCAGTATAGTCCGACATTGCTCGGGTGTAATGAAAGCTTTAAACTAATCCATGCTCCTGGAGCTCAGACTCTTTGAATGTTGGCACGAAAGACTAAAAAGTAATAGATGTTTCCAGTTAAAGCGAAACCGTAGACTGAAAGAAAAATAAATGAATCTAAGTCAAATTTTGATTTCCTAGTATCGATATCAAATAAGTTTTTTTCGTCGAAAACTGAGTAAATGGTATCAATGGCTGAGACTAAGAACCACAATTACACCTAATTAGAGCCAAACCCGAAGCAAAAACTAAAATAAAAGAGCTGAAAAAATACAGACATACAGGCTGATAAACAGACACACACACAAACATCTTGCCTTTTATATATATATATATATATATATATATATATATATATATATATTATCGATTTTCTGCACTATTGTAAGAACTACAACCTTGAAACTTCTGAATATAGTTTCTTATGTTTTTGTCTATGAGTGTATTAAATTTGATTAAAATCGGACCACTCCTTCTATAACCTGATTTTTTCGATTATCGTTTTTCGATATTTATCGGGGGTACCTCGACACAAAATCTAGCTAACAACACTCAGAGATGCTTATGGTACAACTGTGTAAATTTTCAAGAAAATCAGTTCAGCCGTTTCGGAGTCTATAGGTAACGGACACACACACACACAGACACACACATACAGACACACACACAAAGTTCCATTTATAAATAAGTTTAGATTTCCGTCTTTCTTGTTACCTAATTATAATACATGTGTGTTTTTGTATGCATTTACGTATGCATGTATATATGTACTTGCGTATATAAATGTATATCTATGTATATATGAAACAAGTAAAGCTAATTATAAACTATACTAAATTTAATACAACCAACTTAATAATCCGCAATAACTCCTCTCCATCAACTAATGTTTTGAAAAAGTCCAACATCGTATATCAACATAAATATTCTTTGGGAGATTGCATATCTGATAAAAAGGTAACATATATGGTGGTTACACCACAACAAAATTATCAAGGTGAATTACACTACACATGCCCGATTTAAGTTCGATTGCTTAACATTTAGTGTAACATTTCTGTCCATTTCACGATTTAAAGAAGTATTAATTGATTATACAAGTGTACACTAACACGAAAATAAAAGCAAAACTTCCAATTCTCGAAGCCCTCTATATAAAAAATTGCAACTGACACTAAATAAAATTAATTATGAGTATAACAACTATTTTCTAATATCTATATAACAGCAAGATTTTAAAACATCTCAATTATAATTTTCAAAAATTACAATTACAACAAAATGTTTTAAAACAGGTAAACTATAAGTTTTAAAAAACATTGAACAAATATAAATTAAGTTACCTCCTTACATCTCACGCATCACTTGTGTCTCACGCGCATGCTCAGAAATTCGCAACAGTCAATTACATTAATTTTTGATTTATTAATTCAGCCCTGAAGATGATCTTGGCTGAGATTGAAAGTACCTGGGAAAATAAAATGAATTAAAAACTACGGCACCTACCTTGATGGTTTCAATTACAACAGGAGGAGTTTAATTTGTGACTATGAGAGAATTCAAATAAAAATAAATAGACATAATATGTCGAGATTATTCAACTAGGCATACTTGAATTAAAATATGCTACCTAAATATACATATATGAAAGTGAATATGTATGTATGTATTTACTTATTCGTGTATGTATGAATTTACTAGAATGGGAAATGATAGACAACCTAATCAGCTATTTTATGGAGAGTTATCACGTGCAAAACACAAAATTTTCTAAATGCTTTAAGTATGTTGTTAAAATAAAACAATTATAAATCTATTGAAGCTGAGGACTGGGGAAAACAATGACAGAAAATCGATCTCTGTGGGAGAAAATCGTAAATGATGAGTTCAAAGGCATTCAAGGGTAAGAGACATGATGGTGTTATCTTAAAACGTGTTCTTAGAAAGTAAGACCTTACCTCAATGTAATTTTCAGTCTGGACATAGATAAAACATCAGCAGCCGTACCGATGCAAAGCATGAATTGCTTGTTGTCGACTTTAATATAATTTATATCAATTTTATCAGGTATATATTTCAGCACCAGGTCTGAAGACTCGCATGAGAGTACATAAAAATAAATAAGCTTGAAGACCGTCGTATCCTGTCGGCACTTCCACATAAAAAACTTTACCTTCTAGGATTAGTGATTGCTGTAAAACTGATTCAGCACATAAAAAGGTCTTAAAAGAAGACAAAGAAAACAGTAATCCATGACCAAGATGACTAGGATCAAAGTGTAGCATTTATTAAAGGAACAAACAGCAAGCAGTATCACCTTTTAGAATGGTGCCTGCCTGTTTCCAAAATGCTGTCGGTATTTCATTTTGGGATTCAAAGATTGATCATATGCGATATCTTTTGGAGTTCACGACATTATGAGGGTCCCCCTTCAACAAAAGAGATATCAGATACCTGTAAAAAATAGCAAAATTTCTCTCTCTCTCTCTTTCTAGATAGATAGATAGATAGATAGATACTATGATAAATAATCAACAGAATTAGATAGATAGATAGATAGATAGATAGATAGATAGATAGATAGATAGATGGGCAGAAACATTTTTGAAAGCATCTTTCATTGAATACAGCTGACAGGGATAATTTAATCAATCATTATTGAGGGTTTTTTTTTCGAGCATTCTGACATTTTCTATTTTTTAGGTATTAAAGAATATATAAATTGTCGATTACTTTTATTGTTCCGTATGCTTTCGGCCAGTTCTTTAGCCATTGTCTAGAATTATGTATTCGTTATATTTATTTTTCGTGTTTTGTACTACATAGTAGATTTTACTACGTGTAGATCTTCTGGACGAGTGACTATTTTGAGCAATCACGTTCCATATGTGGCTTGGTCGAGACGAGGGTCACTTCCCTTTTTAGAAAACACGCCATCTCTGTTGCTGAACACTGTCAGATTGATAGAATGGGAATAAACAAAAAGGCTTCTCTAGTAGTAAGATGTCGACAATGATGTGAGTTAAAAAGGATTTTTGTGTTATCAATCAGAATTTTTCTTAGAAGTTATTGTAAATTATGGATTAATAAACGCTTTTTAATAGCACTTTGATTCGATAGGTGACATGTAAGGCGTCATCATAATGAGGAGATAGTATGTCTGATGTAGGTAATTGATTTGTGACAAGAAACACAATCTAGTATTGGGCATTGAAATTGGTACACGATATTGGTCATCGCTAGTTTTGATTTGGTTGGGTTATTTTGGTTAGAAACATCAAGGTTATCGGTCTTCCATTTTCTTTAATATATTATAAACTGTACATGTATGGTTTATAGCTGAAATACGGTGTTTAATAATTTCCATCGTAGCAGATTTGTTCTGCTTATAATTATTGTAGTATCCGGTTGCAATAAAATGTGTTGATGCTTTCTTGTGGTATATTTCTGTTACCGGGGTTGAGTGTTTTATGTAATAATAATTTTATTTGTCTGTCAGTAACGTAGCGGGGAAAATTATTTTGGACTAGTTTTTGTTTTATGCATTTCAGTTCGCTTAGAAAATAGTCTTTGGAAAGAGGAATTTTGGTGTGGCCATATACATTAGAAGTTTTTATCACTGTTATTTTTTATCTTTCTGATTATTGGCCGTCGTAATTTAGAAAACAAGAGTTTACAAAACAATACACACACACACACACACACACACACACACACACACACACATATATATATATATTGAATTTAATCTTTTTAATTAAAATTTAAGATTTATTTTAAAATTTGTATGTCCAAATTTTTCTATAACATTTGTCCCAGTCATTATTTATTTAATCTAAAATTTCTTTGGTAAATTTTTCAATCGTTTTTTTTTTCAACATTGATGTCCGCAGTTTTCTTTTGTTTCTATGCAAAATTTTTTTCATAGCTTACTTTTTAATCAACCACACCTTCCCCGTTTTTTCCTTTCTGTTCCACCTACAACTTCCATCCCTCTGACATGGGTAAATTTTAACTTTTAAACTCTTGACTCCTCTATGGAGGAGGGGTAAGTCTTCTAATATAAGACATAAGTATCTGTCTGCGTTCTCCTGACTTCCTTACATTAAAAAAGGTGTTAATCCTACCCTATTCTATTTTCCTGTGTATTAGATGATTTTTAGACTTCTACCGGTATATATATTTTAATACATTTGAATTTGAGTAAGTAAAATTTTCTTTTCGCCGTTGATGAAGAAGCGAAGATTTCCTCATAGAAATGGCTATCTAACGGATTTAAATATCGAAATTTTTGTTTTATATATATATAATAAAACAAAAAATTCGGTATTTAAATCCGATATTTAAATAATATATATATATATATATATATATATATATATATATATCGTGGAATGTTAACTGGTGACCGAGTACAATACACACTTAGGTATACAGTCTAGAAGAGAGCGGAGCAACTGGCACGAGCAACAGTTTGAACAAGGCTAGTACTTTTAACCCCTCGGTCTCGATGAGTTTTGATTACGTGCTAACACAACCATCGACATCCTCCGAACTTTTTCCGTCTACCGAATTTAACTCAGAGCATTTTTAAGAGACAGCTGAAATTTCAGTCAGGAAAGAGGGTTTGGAAAAATTCGAAATTAACAAGACAAACTGAAGGCAAGAGAGGCAGAGGAAAATAGCGCATAAGCTACCTAACGACCCTGTGTAAGTGGATGGCAGAACAGGATTTGGTAGAGGTTACAAAAAAAGTTAAAATTAAGAGCTACAAATGACAGGAAATTGTGGAGAACCATGATTGCCAATGTTTATGAAGGGACGCGACACGTAGAAGAAGAAGGAATGGTTTTAAGGCTGGTATCAGGTAGCACAAAGAAATCACTTCTATGAAAAACTGACGATGTTGAGATTCGAACCAGAGTCTCATAGTCGTAAAACAAAAAATTTTAACGTATCTAAAGAAATGTTTAGCTCTATGATAAGTTTTTCCTCAAAATGTTTCTTTTTTTCAGTTGTAGGACTTTAAAAAAATATTTCTTTCTAACGGAGAATGCAACCTGAAACTTTTGAAAATATGGTTTAAAATCTTTGCATTTCATTCATCCCGATTTAAAAATATTTGTTTTGTATCTTCTTTGCCGTGACCTTTTGATTTCTTCATTCAGCTTTTCTTTCTGTCTGTCTGTTTTTTACACCATTTTCATTTACTGTTATTTATTTTTGCTTCCATTTTTTCTTCCACTCTTAAAACTGATCTCTTCTTTTCGAAATCCTTCAAATACCTCGATGTTCTTAGAGAATTGGGCACATGTACCGCACGGGCCACAATCTGCTCGCGAGCAGCCACCATTATGAAGACACACATGTTGGTAAGTTAATACTGAATAGAATATGGTCGGCAGATGGCATTATTAGCCTGTGACGTCACGACATGTGCTACCATTATTTGTCTATCTTTCTGACATGAGGTATTGTAATTATTTACACTATTTACATTGTTCGGGCTGCTGTCCTTATCAACACATATTCAAGGCCCAGTAAATAAAAGCACTGGTTGAATCCAGTGACTTTTTTTATATAATCCTATCGTCCCAAGCAAGGCATTTTATTGTAACTGTTTTTCAGAGGGTTACATAGGAGGAAAACTATGAGAAAGAGTGACAGGTTATAGGGGGTGCCAGGAAGTGGGTAAGAGAAGGATGAGAGTGGAGTGGACGGAAAAAGGAGCATGAGAGAGAGGATGCAGGTTAGTGAGATAGGAGATGACAATTGACTTTACATTTAAATTCTTGTTGATTATAGCTGTCGGGAAAGCAAGTAAATGAAAGGGAATTCCACAGGCCGGAATTGCGAGAAAAGAAGCTGCTGGAGTAGAATTTGCGTTTACAATTTATTGGTAAAAAGAGTCGAGTGTTCAATCCCTGGTTACAGCAGAGGTAAACAAATATCTTGGAGAGGCATGGCACGTGGAACCTACCTTGGTGGACGAAATAATGGGCTCAGTTCGAAATTCTAATCACCTGAAGAAGGACGGAGCATACAACGGTTAAAATGAATATGGTAACAAAGATGAAAATGACAGTTAAAAAATATAAATCTCAGCTTATTTTTAAATGGAACTTTGTGTGTGTGTGTGTGTGTGTGTGTGTGTGTGTGTGTGTCCGTTACCTATAGACTCCGAAACGGCTGAGCCGATTTTCTTGAAAATTTACACATTTGTACTATAAGCGTCCGGGAGTGTTCTTAGCTAGATTTTGTTTCGAGGTACCCCCGATAAATATCGAAAATCGATAATTGAAAAAATCGGGCTACAAAAGGAGTGGTCCGATTTTAACCAAATTTGATACACTCATAAACAAAGACATAAGAAATGATGTTCAGAAGTTTCAAGGTTGTAGTTCTTACAATAGTGCAGAAAGTCGATAATATATATATATATATATATATATATATATATATATATATATATATATATATATATAAAAGTCAAGATGTTTGTGTGTGTGTGTCTGTTTATCTGCCTGTATGCCTATTTTTTTTCAGCCCTTTTATTTTAGTTTTTACTTCGGGTTTGGCTCTAAGTAGGTATAATTGTAGTTCTTAGTCTCAGCCATGATACCATTTACTCAGAGGATTTATTTAGCCTTCAAAATTCAGTTTACGACGAAAAAAACTTGATATCGATAGCAGGAAATCAAAATTTGACTTACATCCATTCATTTTTCTTTCAGTCTACGGTTTCGCTTTAACTGGAAACAACTATTGCTTTTTATTCTTTCGTGCCAACGTCCAAAGAGTCTGAGCTCCAGGACCATGGATTAGTTTTAAAGCTTTCATTACACCCGAGCAACACCGGGCTATACTGCTAGTTATGTAAATAATGCGTTGCTATTGTTTTGCTATCTCCCTGTCTCTCTGTTTATCGATCTCTCTTTTCTTTGTGTCACTCTCTTTCCTCGTATCTTCTCTCTTTCTCATTGCTTCTTCCCTTCCCTTCCCTCTCTCACTTTTTATCCTTCCTCGCCAAATCTTATTTTCCTCTACTTTTCCTTCTCCTTCTACTTTATTTCACTTTTTCTTCGTTTTCTTATCTACCTATTTTTTCTTTCTAATTCCTTCTACCTTCATTTTCTCTTCCTCTACCTTTGCTTTTCCCTTTACTCTTCCCTTTTCTTTATTTCACTCTCTCTCTCTCTCTCTTCGTCCCTTTTGTCTCTCTCTCTCTCTCTTTCATCCATTTCTTCCACTTTCTCTGTATCTTTCTCTTCCTTTATATCCTACCCTCTTTCTTTCTTTTGCTTCATTTCTCCTTCCTCTCTCTTACACTTTCTTAATTTTTTATCCCCCGAACATCCCCTCTCTTTTTCTCTCATTCCTTCAATCTTTCTTTTCTTTTCATCTACTTTTGTTTCTTTGCTTCTACGTCTCTTTCCCATTATTTATCCTTCCTCTCTCTCTCTCTCTTTCTTTCTTTCTTTCTTTCTTTCAGTCCTTTTCGTCTCTTATCTCCTTCATTTCCGTTTTCCTTTCTCCCATTCTTTTTTTATTTTTTTCTTTCTGTTCCACTCCTTTTCTTTCTTTCTCAATTTCTTTCTTTCTTTCTTTCTTTTTTAGATTCACCCTTTCTTTCTCACTCACTCACTCACTCACTCACTCACTCACTCACTCACTCACTCACTCACTCACTCCTTTCCTTGTCTTCTTAGAAAGAAGTTCTGTTTAATCAAGCCTTGTGCTCTGATCTCATTACCAAAATCCTTTCCATGTTTTTCTTACCAAACATGCTCTTCTTCCGACACTCTTTTAACTTGTTTAACCATTCTTGAAATACGCCAAACCTTGTATCACATTTCCGCTCTCCCTAACCTTGCCGATTTATCTTGCTTATTTAAAATGACCCAACCTGTGCCGAGTCTCTTAAAATAAACAAATATAAAAGAATCACCATCAAAATTATATATGCATTTGCCCGTTTACGACATAAGTATCTGTTAGATATCACGGGGGATCAAGTGACAGCAAATCGCGTCAAGACTTCAGTACTGCGGCCGAATCCGACACTTCCGTGTTTTGGACAATATCAATCCTTTCTTTAATCTTCAGTCCTTTTTTTTTCTGCTATGGGGAAACACACCTATTCCTCAGATAATGAACTCTCCCTCCTATATTAATAAGAGTTAACAGGAAGTTAACGGAGGAAGTTCTTGAGAAGTTCATAGAAATTCTTTAGAGTTCTATTGGAGTTCAGGAGAAATACTAGGCAGTTGATAGTAGTCGGCAGTGAGCCGAATACTAAGGAGTCAACTTTCAGTGGAAGTTTACCAAGTTTCTAACATTTAGGGTGCGTTAAGTCGATTAGCAATCGACATAGCACGATTATAACTTTCAGTGCGAAAAATACTCCACAGCATTTCCCTTGCTCTCAGGGGTCACATGTACAATCCATTGCTTACTATGCTGGAAAAAATTATCAGCCTTTCCTCTCATTATCGGAATTATCTGACTTTTTCCAAGTTTTATTTTTACAAGCGTTAGTTCAGAATTAAAATAGTATATCATTGTCATATCTGAACTGAAGCTTCTCGGTTTTCAGATTCCAATCTTGAGAGGAATCCACTGCTGGGAAGGTTGGGTCATTGTGTCGGGCCAGGATTTTTTTCCGCCTGAATCCATCTTGCACATATACAGATCAACCAT
Organism: Ascarosepion bandense; assembly: GCA_037127315.1. NCBI lineage: Eukaryota > Metazoa > Mollusca > Cephalopoda > Sepiida > Sepiidae > Ascarosepion > Ascarosepion bandense. The sequence continues at coordinate 2,091,120 of JBBBDQ010000886.1, read as the reverse complement.
CCGTCCGTGCATGGAATACTGCTGTCACATAAGGTCAGGCGTCCCTGCTGTTCATTTCAGTGTTCTCGACAGGCTCCAAAGGAGAATCAGTAATGTGATAGATTCCGACTTGGCGGCTCGACTCCAGCCACTTTCCCACCGACGGGATGTGGCTTCCCTCTGTCTGTTCTATAAATATTTTCATGGCTTTTGCTTCGACGAACTTAAGTCTCTGGTGCCCCTGCCACATGAGTTTACTCGTGCAACCAGACTAGCAACTGGGTCCCACCCACTCACAGTTAGATCAACCAAATTCAGCCTACAATTCTATTCCCTCAGCTTCTTTTCTCGCACTTAGGTCACTGGTTCCTTCTCTACAAGAATTTACTCGGGCAACCTAACTAGCAACAAGGTCCCACACTTTTACAGTCAAATCTGCCAAATGCAGGCGACAATTCTCTCTCGTAGTTTCTTTTCTTGCGCTTCCCGCCTGTGGAACTCTCTTCCATATTCTTGCTTTCCTGACGGCTACAACCTCCAGGAATTTAAATGCAATGTCAATACCCATCTCTTAACCACTTGACACCCTGTATATCTTTTCCTTTCTCTCTACCTTTGCAACTTTCATCACACCTGTATTCCCATCCTTCTCTTGCTCCCTTCTCTGACATCCCCTGTAGCTGGTTAGTCTTTCTCTTTACTCACCTCCTATGAAACGATCAAAAAAATTAAAATTGTTTACGCGGTCTTGTAGAGAATGACTTATTCTACATTCTGCGACTTCTGTTTCACAAAGACAGCGACGCAACCCCATCACTACTCTGTTGCTATTTCCATGGCAAATGTTCAACGAACTCCATTCTTTAATTCTGCCTGTTCAAAAGTTTACAGCTAGGACCTGCTATACTACTTCCACGGAAGTGAATCACCTTCATTTCCTCCGTATTCCATTTGGTAAGAACGATGTGCCTATTAGATTTTTCCGTCGTTTTTGTGCAATAGATATCGGCTTGGATGACTCTTCAACGGTCAGTAGTTATCTACCCTCCTTATTCTTATAACTTTCCTATATTTTTGTCTATAGAATATATATGCACTAAGAATATACAGCCCCCAATATTTAACAAAAGAAGAAAATACATAGAAAGCACATTAAGAAACTTGCATTACCCATATCACTTTATTCACAAAGCAAAAAGAAAGACACATAATATATACAACCCCAACAAAAGAAACACTGTTATCAATAATAATCTAAACAATAACAAATACATCATACTACCAACCAACTCTATTGCATCTAATATCCAAAACAATCTATCTCATATAAAAAACACATACATAGTAACAACTACCTCGAAAACTATTATGGATATTATCAGATCTAAAAATAACCGAAATCAAAATGGCGAATAAACAGGTGTATACCGAATAAATTGCCCGGATTGTTCCTCCATGTATATTGGAGAAACAAGTAGAAATCGTATATATGAACGCAAAAGAGACATCACTAATAATAATCTAACAAATGCATTAGTGATTCACAGAAATAAATTCAACCACAATGTCGATTTTAAAAACTAATTTATCTACACGTATATTTCATTAAATGCTGAAAAAAAAAAAGACGCGTGCATCTAATTATACTTTAATATTTTATCTTCTTTTTGCATAAAATAATGTTTATAGGTTAGTTATCAAAACAATTTAAATCCCTCGAAGAATATTTTATGTTGTTTTTAACGGCAGGACACCACAGCTGGATTCTTTATATGCGTCGAAATAAAAGGACTTATTTTGTTTGGGGCTTAGTAAACAGACAGATTTTAATTCGCTGTGTTTCGCAAACGTGTCTAAAAAGACATCAGACATTCTTTTGAGAATATACAGTGCTTATTTATTTAGACGCATCTCCACCTGGCGCAAATGAGATGAAATGCCAAAATCGTTTTTCAGCATTTGTAATACACATGTTACCAGCAATATTTTCACATGGATAGCCGGTAAACTTGAGCCTTCGTATCCGAAAAAGACGCTCATAAAACGGAGTGTCAAAAGAACGGTTTTCTCTTGACAACGCTATTGTTTTAACTACCTTTAGACCTTGGCATCACCCCGAATCTCCCTGTTTCTTTTTACGTCATCCTTCACTCTTCTACATCTCAGTTTTCATAAAGTCAGTCAGTCAGTTAGTTAAGTACCATACGTGATACACGCTTGGTCGATCATGTCTTGAAAGGGACATGACTGACTGGGCAGAAGATTATCCCGCAGTAGGTTGCCATACTTTCTGCGGTAGACTGATTGCCAACCAAGGCTATAGAACCCTATCTGTCCCGTTATTTAACCCATAACTGGAGGGAAGAGACGGATTAATACCTTTCCCAAGGGTATTTGCGCGTAAGTGAATGTAAGGAATTCAACTGGAATTCAAACCCGGCTCCCCAATTTCTCGTTCCGAGCCGATAAACACTGCACCACAACGCACATCCTTTCATAAAGTAGTATTCATATAAAACACAAATTTTATATATATATTTACAACGGTCTTTATTATAATAGGGAGGATATTTCTCTCTACTGATTCCTTTTGAAAGACCTGTCCATAGTCATAACCATAACAAATATTAACTCTTGACCCTTCGCCTTTCTGTTCTCTTCTTCGTAATCCTTTTATGGGTTTTCCTTTCTCTTCCTTTTAAATCGTAAGAGGTGCCCAGCTGACATTTTTATTTATGTGATCCGTCTGCGTTAATGCTATCGAGTGAGATGTTTCGTATTGTGTCAAGCGGCTCGGGTTCATAGCCTTTTATCCATAAATCCTATTATGGGAATTGGAATATATGGTTATTAGATTGAGACGCAATTTTCCTTACGAAAACCGAACCAAATCATTTTCTGTCTTTCTCTTTTGTTTTCTTTTCTAACCTTTTTTTTTATTCCTTACTTGCACATTTCCTTTCTTTTTTCGTATCCGTCTTTTTTCTTTCTTCTTTCCCTTATTCTCTTTAAATCTTGTCTATTGTGTCTTCTTCTCAGCCACAAACCGAATGTTATGTTCTCTCATCTTTTTTGCATTTATATTGTCAATAGGTTTTGTTCTTTTCCTTCTGTTCAACAATTCGAAAATTAATTTTTTTTGTACGATTTATTAACGTATTTATTTTCTCTTTTTAATTAATTCTTTTCTCAATTCATTTATTTCACTCGTAAAAAAAAGGTTATCTTTTATTTCATTCTTTTCAGAGTTTATTTTCTTCTTTCAGTTCTAAGCTTCTTTTTTTTCAATCTGTCTCTCTTTCTTTCGCTTCGGGAAATTATTAACCATAACTTTTTTCTTCCTATCATTTTTTTTCTTTCTTTTCTGGGCTCAATACATTTTTCCCATAAAACATTGCAACCCTTTCTTTCTTTCTTTCTTTCTTTCTTTCTTTCTTTCTTTCTTTCTTTCTTTCTTTCTGTCTTTTAATCTTCAAGTTCTTTGCAAAAAAATTCCTTCAATTCTTTCTTTCTTTCTTTCTTTTAATTAATTTGCACGCTTTTCTTGATTTTGACCGGTTTTAAGGTTAGATCCGTTATGTGCGTTATGGTGCAGTGGATATCGGCTTGGATGGAAAAATCGTGGCGCCGAGTTCAAATTCCAGTTGAATTCGTTGCATTCACTTACGCGCAAATACCCTTGGGAAAGGTATTATTCCGTCTCTTTCCTCCAGTTATGGGTTAAATAACAGGACGGATTGAGTTCTATAGCCTTGGCTGGTAACCAGGCTCAATACATGTTTCCCATAAAACATTGCAACCCTTTCTTTCTTTTAATCTGCAAGTTCTTTGCAAAAAAATTCCTTCAATTCTTTCTTTCTTTCTTTCTTTTAATTAATTTGCACGCTTTTCTTGATTTTGACCGGTTTTAAGGTTAGATCCGTTATGTGCGTTATGGTGCAGTGGATATCGGCTTGGATGGAAAAATCGTGGCGCCGAGTTCAAATTCCAGTTGAATTCGTTGCATTCACTCACCCTTGGGAAAGGTATTATTCCGTCTCTTTCCTCCAGTTATGGGTTAAATAACAGGACGGATTGAGTTCTATAGCCTAGGCTGGCAACCAGTCTACTGCAGAAAGTAATGGCAACCTACTTCGGGATAATCTTCTGCCCAGTCAGTCATGTCTCTAAATAGACATGATCGCCCAAGCGTGTATCACGTATGGCACTTAACTGACTGCCGTTATTTTTAGCCCAGAATCACATGTACACACAATCTCATGTATATAAGTTGATATGTCCCGGAAAGGGATATATATATATCATTCGAGGTAATTAAGAGGTTTAGGCAAATGCAACCGGGTAGGTCAATCTAGTCTGTAGACGTAATGGACGATACTCGTCGTATGCAGGATCCTGAGACGTAGGTGTAGTCAATAGACGTAGACCAATAATCGTAGACCTCCATACGTTGATCTCTAGTCGAAGACCTGTAGACATCTATGCGTCCTCGACTTCGTCTGTATTTATAGATGACACCAACCAATCACATTACTGTGAGAGCGACCAAGGTATATACATATTCATTACTAATTCATTACATCATAAGTAAGTAGTCTAATCACGTCTACTATTACAACTGCAGACAGTTCAATCCTCAACACAAACCCGAGATTTTGGCCTTGTGTTACATTAATTAAGGATCAGTGAAATGTTTTGTTCACTTAATATAGCATGATGTTTAGCATGATCATAGACATATGCCAGTGTAGGGAAATCGATCCTCTATAGGTGGCCAACTATTGGGACCTTAAGCTGCATTCGGTAACACTTAAGAAATATCCACACAGAATTCCAATAATTGATACCTACATCTCTGCACATGTATGCACTATGTCCTGTCAATATCTATTATATTTTGAAATAGGATTGTGTGGTGGGTATTTTAATAACATTTCCATCATTGTTGGGTTAAGTAATGTCGCATATGAATCAAATGAAAGATCCACAACGTATTAATAGAAAGGTAGACATAGATTGGATAGATTCTGTAAGTATTCACCCAGAAGGGATCTTTTAAACGGTTGTTTTACTCTACTGCTGTAGATACAATCTATCTATCTATCTATCTATCTATCTATCTATCTATCTATCTATCTATCTATCTATCTATCTCCGTGTGTGTATAACATGTGGATAAATACATTCTTAAATTGTTTATGTCCATGTGGCACACTGTGTGATATACCAAAATTCGTTTTTTTGGTGTGCAATATTTCAGAAATATATATATATATATGTGTGTGTGTGTGTGTGTATATATATATATATATATGTGTGTGTGTGTGTGTGTGTGTGTGTGTGTGTGTGTGTGTGTGTGTGTGTGTGTGTGTGTGTGTGTATGCGAATATATATATATACACACACACAATGGTTTGGTATTAATAATATATAAGTTGCTATTCCTGGTTTTTTTAATACCTTAAACAGTGAAATTAATACCAAACCATTCATAACCAAGACTTTCGACTAAAGAAAAATTTTGCCTTTTGACAGGAACTGAATCTGTACAAATTTTCTGTTAGGAAATCTGCTCCTTTAAGGCCGAAACGGACCGCTACCATTTTGGCCACGGGAGCCTATCTTGATAGAATGTAGTTCAATTTAACTATTTAAGAAACGCATATCTCTCGTTGGGACTTCTAAGAATTTACATCCTCTACATTTATTTCCGTTCTCAAAATGTAAACAGCAGTAATTTTACGAATGTGTTTATTAAAATCATATTTTATTATTATTATTATTATTATTATTATTATTATTATTATTATTATTAATGTTATGCTTAGTGGCTACACACGTTTGAGTTCCTAACCTTTTTTTTTTGTAGTATATTCATTATAACATAATTTTTTACTCAGGTCATGTGTGCTATTAATTCTAGTTGTTGCTACTGTTGGCCGTCCTCAATAATATGAGATAATTCCTTTCATTGGTAATTCAGAAGACATTTCCCAATTGCTCATCTTCTTCGGAAGCAGCGAGTGGACGACGTTTTTTTATCGTTTCATTCCAAACAAGGCGGTACCGCCACTGACGCGCAGGGGCTACATAAGAGTAAAAGTTTAGATAGGAGGAGAGTAAAGAGGAATACGAACCAGTTACAGGGGTTGTCAAAAAACGGGCAAGAGAAAGATGGGATTACAGGTGTGAAAACAGTTGCGAAGGTAGAGAGAAAGGAAAAGAACAAGATATACAGGGTGATGTGGAAAGAACTGGAGTCAAATCGAGAGGGTATTGACATTGCATTTAAATTCCTGGAGGTTGTAGCCGTCCGGAAAGTAAGTATATGGAAGGTAGTTCTACAGGCGGGAAGTGCGAGAAAAGAAGCTGAAGAGGTAGAATTGTCACCTGCATTTGGTTGATCTAACTGTAAATGGGTGGGCCCTTGTTGCCAGTCTGGTTGCACGAGTAAATTCTTGTGGCAGAGGCACCAGTAACTTATGTTCGTCGGAGCTGAAGCCATGAAAATTTTTGTAGGAAAGACAGAGGGAAACCACATCCCGCCGGGGAGAAAGTGGCTGGAGTTGAGCCGCCAAGTTTTGACCTATCTCATTACAGATTCTCTTTGGAGCCTGTCGAGAATACTGAGATGAACAGCGGGGGCGCCTGACCATATATGACAGTAGTATTCTATCATAGACAGATGGTTCATTTGTATATGTGCAAGATAGATTCAGGCGGAAAATACTTCCTGGCCCGATACAGTGACCCAACCTTCCTAGCAGTGGATTTCGCTATTGACTCAATGTAATGATTCCACTTGAAATCGGAAAATAGGGTAAAGCCAAGGAGGCGCAGTATATTGCTCTCAAGGAGACTCGCTTGGTCCATGCTTATGGGGGGGAGCGGGAGAGGTTGCCTGTGATGGTTGACAGATAGCAGTTTCGTTTTAGAAGCATTGAAATTTACAAGCCACTTCTTACCCGAGTCCACCACTGAGTGAAGATCTCTCTCAAGATCAGCAGCGAAGTTATGCTTGTACGTCTCGCCAGATTTCTTACTGATGCGGGAGTAGATTGTGGTGTCATCTGCGTAGATGCCTACTTGGGACTTGATCGCGTCTGAGAGATCATTTGTGAAGATCAGGAACAGCGCCTAGCTTAGGATAGAGCCCTGGGAGATACCAGCGTTTGTGCAATATGGTTTGGAGGCATGCCCATTCAAGAAGACCTTCATTATGGAATCTAACGGATTATAGAATTCGTAATCATCAATAATAATGTTTAACAGAAGTAAAAGCAATATCAGTAGTAGCAATTGTTGGATTTAGACACGATGAGACCGTAAGCTATGTTAGAGAGCTTTTGTTAAATTATACCAGAATTTAAAACAAAAAATAATTTAAATCCTGAAGTTGGTCTCGCGAGTCCTCTAATCAGTCAGGGTTGTAGAGGCACCATATTTACTGTATCAGTGTTGTGTCTGAGGCAAGATAGCCTGACGGTGCCCAAACCGTTTTTACCTAGTTTCGAATTCAAAGCTTTCTTTCTCCCAGACTGGTTACCGCATCAAATTAAGAAAGTTCAATCTGCCCTGCTATTTACTTCATAGCTAGAGGAAGATGGTTTCAAGACTTTTCCAAGGGAATTAACCGGAAGTAAGCGAAGCAGAATCAAGCGGATTTTGAAACTCGTTATGACTAATTCAATTTATAATATACGCAATTCTTTTGTTTGTTTACCGATGTCTAAATCCAAAAGAAATGTTTGAAGTGATAAAGAAGAAGAGAAGATAAAGAGAAGAAAGGAAAGAGAGGGAGACAGAGAGAGAGAAAGTAACAAATAAAAGAAGCAAGATTTTGAATAAAAAGAGAAAAAGAAGTAAAAGAAAAAATAGACTGAAGAAGAAAAGAGTAAAAGAGAGAAAAAGGAAGAAAAAACAACAATAACAACGACAACAACTAAATAATAATGAAGAAAGGAAAGAACGCGAATGCGATATGAAGAAAAATGGCGAAAATAGTGTGAACGGTCGACATCACAAACTGTTCGCAAGATTTTTACAGTTATTGCCGACAAATATTTGGACGTACCCGAATAAGTCGTAAGGAAATTTCGAAATTAATTTCCGTTTTCAACATGAAATGTGAACAGCCGAAGGAAACAGATTTCGGTATTGTTAGTCGGGCTGCGGTCGTCCATTGTAAAAGGCTTAATACCACAATAACAGCTCAGCCAATGAGACGCTTTCTTTTTCATTCCCGTTTTCTCATTATTCAAAGGCATCAGACTTGTGGATGGATAAACAGAATTAATGGCAATGGAGGCACTGCTACGTCATTTTGATCTTAGCAATTCTGGTCAGGTGTCTGTCATGCAATGGGAAGTCGGAAACTTTTATTACTCTTTACTTTGATGATAATGATGATATATATATATATATATATATATATATATATATATATATATATATACATACAAATGAATAAGGAACGAAGAAAATAATTGCAACGTTTAAAACATCAATTTAAAACAGTGCTCAATATGAAAATAGAGCAATAAGTATTTATTATTAATTATTATTTTAGAACATGTCAGTCAGTTAAGTGCCATACGTGACACACGCTTGGGCGATCATGTCTCGAAAGAGACATGACTGACTGGGCAGAAGGTTATCCCGCAGTAGGTTGCCATTGCTTTCTGCGGTAGACTGGTTGCTGACCAAGGCTATAGAACCCAGTCTGTCCTGCTATTTAACCCATAACTGGAAGGAAGAGACGGATTAATACCTTTCTCAAGGGTATTTGCGCGAAAGTACAAACTACAAATTACTACAAAATTGTACATTTTCTTTCGACATTGAAAGAACAATGTACAATTTTGTAGTAGTTTGTACATGTTCTAAAGTAACAATTAATATATATATATATATATAGTGCGATGGGTAGATTGTCGCCATTTTAATTTTCAATTTCGCACATGCGAAATTATTTGTTTTGTAATGATTTTTTTGGCTGCACAGTATAGTTGGGCACAGTCTGTGAGAATAAGAGCACCATGGCGTAATTAACTCCGAGAGAAATTTTGAAACTGCATGCTGTATTGTTTGGCATTCGCCTTACATTACGGATAATTCAGAGTGCTTGGATGTTAATCTGTGGACAGTCCGGAGGATTCGGAAAGAGATGGGTGATATATCCAGTCAACATAATGATGCTTGGAGTGGTCACTAGGGCAGACGAGGTTATGCGTTCATTTCATCTTCCCACAGGGTCTTAGAGTTAACACAGAGATCTACATAAAGCGCCTCGAAGAGGTAGTGTGTGGAGTGTGAACTGGGCGATAGATAGATCCATCTACTCCAATTGAAAAAAAAAACAAAGTGAGAAGATTTGAAAAGAGAAAGCCGGAAACCACATCCTAAGCAGGGAACAACGGACGAGCCTCTTAACCTGTTCAACAGAAGTGTGTGGAGTGTGAACCGGGCGATATATAGATCTATCTACTCCAATTGAAATAAAAAAAAAAAAAAAAAAAGTGAGAAGATTTGAAAAGAGAAAGCCGGAAACCACATCCTAAGCAGGGAACAACGGACGAGCCTCTTAACCTGTTCAATAGACGTGGGTGGAGTGTGAACCGGGCGATAGATAGATCTATCTACTCCAATTTATAACATTAATAGTAATAAGCAGATGAACCGTTTCATACAGTGACATTTTTACATCTCTTATGAACAGGAATTAGTCGAGATCATTTTCATGTTTTTGTCAGTATCTTTTTAATCGTTTCTTTTTACTGACACCAAATTATAAAAACATAAATGTGGTGCAACCAGCCATATTTTTGACAATTTCTTTTAATGTCACCAATTGGAGTAGATAGACTAACCTATCGCCCGGTTTACACTCCACCCACATCTATTGAACAGGTGTAGAGGTTCATTCCTTGTTCCCTGTTTAGAATGTGGTTTCCGGTTTTCTCTTTTCCAATCTTTTCACTTTTCTTCTTTTTTTTTCAATTGGAATAGATAGACTAAACTATCGCCCGGTTCACACTCCACCCACGTCTATTGAACAGGTGTAGAGGCTCATCCCTTGTTCCCTGTTTAGGATGTGGTTTCCGGCTTTCTCTCTTCTAATCTTTTCACTTTTACGTAGCCCCCTGCATATCAGTGGCGTTACCGCCTTGCTCGGGGTGATATGATTAAAAAAAAAAAAAAAAAAACAGGACTCCAGTTACAATAAGCACAATAGTAGTATTATGGTGTAAAACTTTTATAATTTTAATTTCTCATATTTAGAGATTAATTGTTCACTAGTAGAGCCCCCATATCTACGAGGATGAAGTTCTTTTTGTTTGCCGTTTTTTTTTTAATCATTTCACCCCGAGCAAGGCAGAAATGCCATTGATGTACAGGGGGCAACATAACTGTAAAAAGATTAATTAGAAAAGAGTGAGGAGTACAAATTAGTTTGAAAGGAGCAATAGAAAGCTGAGAAAGCAGGTGCGATGACAGATACATAGGGGGAGAGAAAGGGAAGGTTATACGGAGGTGGGGAGAGAGCTAGAGTCCAGTGGTTAGTAGATGAGTATTGACTTTGCATTTATATTTCTGGAGGTTGTAGCCGTCAGGAAAGCAAGAATATGGGAGCGAGTTCCACGGGCGGGAAGTGCGAGAGAAGAAGCTGCAGGAGTAGAATTGTCGTCTGCATTTGGCTAACCTGACTGTGAATGGGTGGGACCCAGTTGCCAGTCTGGTTGCACGAGTAAACATCTGTTGAGGAGGCACCAGTGACTTAAGTTCGTCCGAGCAGAAACTATGAAAGTATTTATAGAACAGACAAAGGGAGGCCACATTTCGACGGTGGGGAAGTGGCTGCAGTCGAGCCGCCAGATCAGTACCTATCACATTACAGACTCTCCTTTGGAGCCTGTCAAGAACACTGAGGAGAACGGCAGGGGCGCCTGACCATAAATGGCAACAGTACTCCATGCACGGACGGATGGTTGACTTGTATATATGCAGGATGGATTCAGGCGGAAAAAACATCCTGGATCGACATAGTGACCCAATCTTCTTAACAGTAGATTTTGCTATGGATTCAATATAATGGTTCCATTTGAGGTCTGGGGACAGGGTAAGTCCGAGGAGGCGTAGTGTATTGCTCTCCGGGAGAATCGCTTGGTCCATGCTTATGGGAGGCAGGTGAGGTTGCCTGTAATGGTTAACAGATAACAGCTTGGTCTTAGACGAATTGAAGTTGACAAGCCACTTCTTGCCCCAGTTCACCACAGAGTGTAGATCCCGTTCAAGGCCAGCAGCGAGATTATGTCCGTCCGCCACGACAGGTTTCTTACTGGTGCGGGAGTATATTGTAGTGTCATTTGTGTAGATGTCTACTTGGTTCTTGATCTCATCTGGGAGGTCGTTGATGAAAATAAGGAAGAGCGTCGGGCCCAGGATAGAGCCCTGTGGGACACCAGCAATCGTGCTGTAGGATGAAGAGGCACGCCTATTCAAAACGACCTTCATTTTGCGGTTATTTAAAAAAGATTGGATTAGGTCAAGCAGGCGACCGGTAATACTGTAACCCCGTAGTTTGCATAGGAGGCCAGAGTGCCAAACCCTGTCGAAAGCCTTGGAGATGTCCAGAGCAACCGCGCGAGCCTCGTCAGACTCATCAAGGGCCTGTAGCCTGTACTCCGTTACGGTTGTTAGCAGGTCGGCCGTGGACCTGGCAAAGCGGAAGCCATATTGCCTGTCAGAAAAGGGTTTGTGGGCAGTGAGATGATGAACTATTTCAGCATTGATTATGGCCTCGAATACTTTCCCGAATATCGGTAGAAGACTGATAGGGCGATAGTTGGATGCGTCCGAGGGTTCACCACAATTCTTAAATACAGGAACGACTGAGAATAGTTAGAATAGTGGCCAAGTGGTGGGGACTCTTGACTTCTGACCATGAAGGTTCGATCCTCATCATGGTCGATTTATGAGTAAGGTGACTTCTTGGTGTTATCGGTCTGGAGGAGGCGATCCAAGCGTGTGGCACCTTTAGAAATTGTCTAAAAATAATACAACGTGAATGAAATTGGGTAGACAAGACCCTTTGGAATTCGTCGGTGGCTTGGAAGAAGATGGTGTCTCGTATATAAAAAAACACTCGGATGTAGGGCCGACGATCCACGTCACTATCAACCACCCAAAAAGTCCATTACATCCACTCACAGCACATGAGTACAGCAATGCTTGACCGTGTTGTGTGGGGTGGGATTGTTGATGGATTTCGATCATTGGCAGATCGAAGGAGGATGGTATGCGAATGCATTTAATTTTTTAAAAAAATGTGAAAAGATTGCAAACAAAAAAAAGCACTACCACCATATTATCATTATGAAATAATTTATCTTTACCATATATATATATATATATATATATATATATATATATATATATATATATATATTCCAGCTATGTGTTAAATAGTAGGGTAGACTAAGCTTTCTAGTCGTGATTAAGATTCACTATGCCATATGATTACCACTGCAATAAACTTGGCGAATGGAGTGTTCATTAATATTTTATAATTGTCATTACGTGTGATGTATTATGTTACCAGAGAGCCATTTCAAGTTCTTAATCGCCTCCGGGGTCTATGAGTGAAAAAAGAAATTGCAAGAGAGTTACCTACGCACATTGGAATTCATCTAGTTAGAGAGGGTTTTTGCAGTGACCTATTGTAGCTCTAAGATGCTAATGTGTCCAGGAATTTTACTCATATGGTTTTCAGAAGCCATTTTTATCATACCTAATCTTTCTATTACAACAAGAATAATCGTAGTTTTGGGTTTCGAAATTTTCTCTTACATTCATATGTAAGTTCTTATAATTTGACAATTTCAGATATTCTTTTTTTCTTCATTATTATTATTATTATTATTATTATTATTATTATTATTATTATTTAATAATAATAATAATAATAATAATAATAATAATAATAATTAATTCGTGTTAGAGTTCTCTACTGAATATTATTGGCTGACAATTCAGTAAAATATTTCCTTCTTTTTTATACAAGAGAAATCTCTTGGCCTCTATTACTATCATTATTATGAGAAATATCAATATTTCCTTTCGCCAAACAGATTTTTTATATAGCCTTTGTAATCGACACATGACAAATACGTAAATCAACAACCAGAAAAACAAAGAAATAAAGCAAACATTGTAAAATCAATGCCCATGCCATCGCTATTTTAAAAAATGGCAGAATAAACAAAAGGCTAACAGCATCATTTTCCCAACCAAACAATTTCTTCTTCTGAATGACACTTGGCGTTCAGACATTTAGCAGATCTGCTTCCCAATTCAAGGCATTGTATTTGGTCAGTGGACTAAAACAGTTTTTACCCACTTGTGATTTTTCTTCATTCGCCTGTGTCCAGCGGGCAGAGAGAAGAACCGTGGAAAAGGCGTCAGGTGTGACTAGAAGACAGAGGTGTCATTCGAAATATTTCTTCATTGCTTAGCAGCAGGATCTATAAAACAAAAACAATTTGTATCGTTTATTAAAATCTGCTATTTTATAATTTTTTTTCTTTCTTTTTCTAAATTTTGTTTTTCTTTCATTTTTTTTCTTTTGGTTTCTTTCAATTTGCTTATTTTCTTTTTTCTTTTGTTTTTTTCATTCAGTTTTTCTTTATTGTGTTCATTCAGTTCTTGTTTGTTTTTCTTTCCATTTGTTTATTTAATCTTCTTTATTTTTTGTTCAATTTGTCTTTTATTCATCCAGTTTGCGTTTCGTTTTTCTCTTCCATTTTTGAAAATTCGGTTTTTCTTTCTTTCCGCTTGTTTGGCTTTCATTTCTCATGATGCAATTTTAGAAAATTGCTTTTTTTATACTCTCTTCATAATTTTTCTTTTTTACCCACACCAGTTTACTTTCGATTACATGAAGGTAAGCATCGTCAAGCCTGGTCTGTACTTAGATGAGGGACTACTTGGAAACACCGGATACTCTAAACAGCCTTATGTAATATGTAATTATTTTTTACTTGAGAAACCGTAAAAGGTAAATCAATGAAGTTGATTTTGTTTTCATTTTTTAGCATATTTCTTTTACTTCACTCATATTTCAATCACGATTTTTTACATTTTATGTAAAAACATTCTGCTTCACTTCATTTTCTTTTATTTTTCTATTTATTTTTATTTGGGAAGCGCTTTTTATGATGGAGTTTTATTTTTATTTGTTATCCTATGTTTATACGATTTTGTTCTTAGTGTTTCCATTATTGTGATTTTTCATTCTTCCTTCTTACTAATTATTATTGCCATCATCAATATAAGTGATGACAACAACAACAACAATAATAATAATAGAATATCAGCCATAAACACTTTAGTTATCCCTATAGTGCGATACAGTTTCAACATCTTCAAGTGGACAATAGCTGACATTGAGTTAATAGATATAAAACGAGAAAGCTTTCTAAAGGTAATTTTAATCATCTGTACGTGTCAAGTGAAGGATTCTAGGAGAATTAGTTCACTGTGTCGTGCTAGACAATTTTTCTCGCCCGAATCTATCGTACATATTTAAAAGTCTACCATTCTTCTATGCTTTGAATGTTGCCGACATACGATCTCGTGCTCCTGCTAAATATTTAGAGATCCTTGATGAAATCCAAATAATAATCTGCAACTGGTCATTACTTCGCATTTCGGCTTCAGTCATTTTCCCCAGCCGCATAACACTCTTATATCTTCCCTATAAAAAATTTCATGGTAATTGTTTTAAAGAACTTTCCTCTGTGTAACGTAGACTTTATGAATTTATTGCGAACTAGCAGTATAGCCCGGCGTTGCTCGGGTGTAATAAAAGCTTTAAAACTAATCCATAGTCCTGGAGCTCAGACTATTTGGACGTTGGAACGAAAGACTAAAAGGCAATAGTTGTTTCCAGTTTAAGCGAAACCGTAGACTGAAAAATGAATGAATGTAAGTCAAATTTTGATTTCCTGGTACCGATATAAAATTTTCTGGACTATTGTAAGAACTGCAACCTTGAAACTTCTGAATATCTGAAAATCGTTTCTTATGTCTTTGTCTATGAGTGTATCAAATTTGATGAAAATCGGATCCCTCCTTTTATAACCCGATTTTTTCGATTTTATCGGGGGTACCTCGACACAAAACCTAGCTAAGAACACTCGCAGACGGTTATAGTAGAACTGTGTAAACTTTCAAGAAAATCGGTTCAGCCGTTTCGGAGTCTATAGGTAACGGATACACACACACAGACAAAGTTCCATTTATAAATAAGTTTAGATTACTAAAATGCTGGTAAGCTCTCCTCACTTTACAGTTGAAATGGTCAGATGTAAACGAATGTTTTATGTTAACAGTTTCGCATATCGAACGTTCTTCCGGCTTCTTGCCGTCAACTTTGATTTACAAAGATTTAAATACAACGTTAATCTTTATCTTCTGATTTCTTAATTTCTTTTCTTTTATTGTTCTCTCTCCTTAACGATGCTTTTTTTTTCTTATATTCTTTCACATTCAGTAACCTCCTACAACTTAGGGATTTTGTTGACATATTTGGGGTGAAAATGATAAAAAAAAATGAACCCTTTCTACCTTCCCATCTGTATGGCTGATGCTAAAAATATAGTGGACCAATTGCTAGCTCTGAAAAAAAAACTTTAGGAATCTGATCCTCTAAACAGATAAATAAATAAATGATTTTCGTTAAACTGAAAGGAGAAAGATGGTAGGTGACCCATGAGTTGTCCGGTTGCGTATGGAATTAATATGTTCCTTGGTAGTAGACAGTTTAATAACCGGCCGTTAGGACAGTCGTCGGTCGTCGTTCACTTGGTAATTCTCACTAGTAAAAAGAAAAAAATAAACAAGGAAGAAATAATGTCAAGAAATTTGCAGTTACCTAGTTTTCCTTTTATACGCTGCAGGAACGGAATATCTGGCTTCGCAAGCTACATCACACACCATGTTTTAGAGCAATGAGTGGTATTCTTACAATATGTATTTTTGGTATATAATATAGCAGACTTAATTCAAATTCTTTTTATTTTTATGATTCCATCAATTTTGTGTTTATAAGTATCATGTGAAATCGCATCAGTCAGTTAAATGCCATACGTGATACACGTTTGGACGCTCATGTCCCGAAAGAGACATGACTGACTGGGCAGAAGATTATCCCGCAGTAGGTTACCATTGCTTTCTGCGGTAGACTGGTTTAACCCATAACTGGAGGGAAGAGACAGATTAATACCTTACCCGAGGGTATTTGTGTGTAAGTGAATGTAAAGAATTCAACTGGAATTCGAACTTGGCACTCCGATTTGTCGTTCCATTTTTATTTTTTATGCTTCCATCAATTTTGTGTATAAAAAGCATCAAGCGACATCGCATCAACGCAAACATAAACCTATTTCGATTAACTCCTAAAAAACAAAACATGTCACACCAAAACTTTGTCCACTTATCATACATCTTTCTCCTAAAATTGTTATTGATATATTTAAAATTATACATATATATATAGGTTTGAGTGAGGCCGACTTGTACATCGGTATCAAATGTGTGCAAATATTAAAGAAAAGTGGTAGCATGCGTTTCTTCTTAATCCTGGGTTCCCAACCAGGGATCCACGGACCCCTAGGGGTCCATGAAAGAATTTCAAGGGTTCCAAAAGATTCTAATTCATACCGGCGTATACTCATAGATGCTAGATGTGCGGCGCACACCCTATAATTTTATCCATTGTTTCAAACTTGCTTTCTCCTACTTGTAAGATTCTTCTTCCCATTAGCAGTGCAAATCTCAACGTCATCAATAAGATGAATGAAATATCATATACAGTTGTGACAAATGAAGTAATGCTTTATTTATATGTTCAATACTCATATGTGATTTGCTCCCATGACAACACATACAGTTGTGCTATATTTTACAATATTCGTATGTTTGTGCTTTACCTCCACCCACATCTTGTCTTCCTAAGTCCTGAGTTGTTAAAAAAACTTTAGTGTGTTTTTCGATTAAAGATGATCATAATACTGACCATTTTTCACAAGAATTAAAATTCTAGGGTATTTTATATGAATATATTTTTTTTCAGAAAAATCTTTTATTTTTGCTGGTTTAACTTATTTCATTGTAGCGGTCCACAAGTGAATAAGTGACTAGAAAAGGGGGAGCGGGACAAAAAAGGCTGGGAACCACAGCTCTTAATGATAGCCTTACTTGCCACAGTGGCTTTGCCGCGCGTAGTAAAGCAGGCCTTTCAGGGGAACATGTGGCAATTCACCCTCAATCACAAAGCAAAATAGCTCAACGACTTGTACCATCTGCCTAAAGGTTTGAAAAACATCTGCAAGCCTCGGGCGACTCATGCACGTCTGTCGATAATAAGCATCTCTTTATTTTACTGTGTCCTCATTATAGTCTTCCAAATTAAAAAAATGTAAACAATTTTTACAAAAAATGAAACAAATCAAAACCTTTTCTCTCATAAAAGAACATCTACTTCATATGAAAGTTATCGTATGACCATTCTGTTCTGTAGGTATGCCTTAGAATACACCCAAAGAATACTTACAATAAAAAGAGCTACCTACCAAAAATGCTTACAAAGTCAATATTTACCTAAACTTGGACCAAGTAAACATTACAGAATCACATAATAATCAGCCATTATCTACCTATACCCGAAACATTTAAAGGCTTTTGAACTCAGAAATAAACGAATGATACAGAACCAAATACAGGCTTATGGACGCAAATATAAATGAGTGCGATTGGTAAATTGTCGCCATTTTATATTTTTAATTTTGCGCATAAACGTTAATTTTTTTTTATTTTGTCGACTGCATAGTATAGTAGGGTCAGTTGGGTACAGTCTGTGAAAAAAAAGAGCAACATAACGCAATTCACGCCAGTAATTTGGAAATGACATACTGTACTGATGCTTATCACACCGGAAGATCTAATAAAAACATTTCAGAGTGTTTGAGTGTGAATCCCAAAAACCCGGTAGCCCAAGACAGGAAATTCTCACAGTCCAATTTTGACTTGGGGTCACAATTTGTCAAAACAGGATGACAATATTATGACTATAATTCTTTTACCCATATTCAATCAATTCAGTTACTCTTTGTAGTCTCCAATTTTATCACTTCGGTTACTTTTCCGATAAAAATAATTGCATTCTCCAATTTTAGAGATGTCTATTCTTATCTTTAAAATTGATAAAAATTTGATACCTGCCGTCTGGAAATAGGGTTACACAGCCCAAGGGTCAAGAGGATGGCCACTGGAATACACTGTGTCTAAAAAAAGACTCTGTGCCTTAACACAAAAGCAGGAGAACTCGGTCATGGCTGTTAGAAAAATTTTAAAACTACACCCACCTTTACATTTGGCCATCTAACACCCCAGACTACAACACCGTTGGTTATTACACGTGGGACGCAGTTGAGTGAGACAAAACCCCTTGTAACACCAAAGATGAACTAAAGGCAAGGTTTATTATAGCATTTGCCAACTTCAACAACGAGACTGTTCAAAAGCGATACAACAGATTCTAATGTCCTCTGAAGGCTGTGGTTGAAGCTAATGGTGGTCTCATTGAATAAATTTACTCTTTAGTATTTCAAGATATTTTCTTGTACTTTTGGCAAATATATCCGTTAAAATGAGTGTTATTTCCATTCTTTTGTAATTTAGACAAGTTATCCATCGCACCTTGTATTTACTTCTCCCAGAACTAAGTAAATGTTTATCGACCAGAATATAAACGAATAATATTAACCTATCCCCGATTCAAGTAAATGTTTACAGATTTGAATATAAGCGACCAATATTTACCTATCACCGAAAGAAGTAAATGCTTATAGACCCAAATATAATTTATAAAACCATCAGGTGTTAATATGTCGTAAAATCAACTAACCTAACACATATTTTTAATGAAAGGGAGATGAATACTTTCGTGAGTAAATAATAATGCTATGAACTTGTAGGAATACAAGAATTGTGAGAAAATTGCTGGAAAAACTTTTAAATAAACGGAAAACATATGGATACAAAAATATTACGCCACGAGTCCCTTAATAGATTAGAATTGTATGGGGACTATATGTACTGCAACCACGATAACAGTCGCGCGTCTAATTAAAGATAGACTTCCATTTTGTTCTGGTTGGTTTTGAATTCAAGTTTTTTCTTCTTTAAAACTGGTTGTTACTTTAAAGCAAGAGAGTCTTGCCAGACCTGTTATTTACCCCATAGCTGAGGGAGAAAGGATGCATTCATACATTCTCCTAGGATATTTATGTAAAAATGAACGTAACGAACTCAGCCAGAAATTGAACTCGAGTAGGTGATTTCCCTTTTGAAATTACGAAACCTCATGGGATTTACACATTCTTATGGAAATATACTGAAAGGTATTTGTAAAAATATCTTCATTGACAGAAAGATAATAAATGCGTATTGATAGAAAGAGAAGAAAAAATAAGTTTTAAATATGACGTAAGATTTAAAACCATAAATAAATGTATCCTGTATCAACATAAACCGGTTGCTCGAGCCTTGAGTAGTAGCCAATCTAGGAGAAGGACTACTCTGAATTCAATACCATGGAGAAGGGAACAGGGAAATAGCTACATCACCTTTCCCTAAAAGTCATGGAAATTTACAGATATCAAAGAACGAAAATCTTTGGCGATCATGGATCGCCAACGTCCTGAAGAATTTTAGATTAAAAATAAATTAATTAATATATGTGAATAAAAATATATATGAAAAAAAAAGAGAAACATCTTGTAATATAGCAACAACACTAAGTAGAAGCTTATGAAGTTTTGGCTCATTCAGCTTTAGAGCTGAAAAATATTTATTTTGTTATGATTGATGGTTACAAGCGAGAGGAGAGATGTGCTTGTTTTATTATCACACATTTAAATGTAAGATATGAACGAGGTTTCAAAAATGTTGAAAAAGTTATTTGAAAATAAAAATAGATTTATAGGGAAATAAAATGAAGGAAACCAGAGACACTATAAGATTCTCGGGATCTTTTTTTTTTTTTCTTAGAAAGTGAAAAAATAAAAACTTAATCACAGAGAAAGAACAAAATATAATTTCTAATATCCTGGACAGCATAAGGCGCGAACAGTCATGATTAATGTGTAGTCAGAAGTTGAATGCTGGCAAACCTTTATATTTTAATAAGCATATTAGAACTCATAAAGGATTCATTTTTTAATTGTACCAGGTAGTTTTTTTGTTTTTTTTTATTGTTAGTTTCTCGTCATAGACGGTGACTGGTTTTCCTTGAAGAAAGCAATCACGTCTTTATGCATTCGAAAGAATAACGGTAGATTTACAACAACGATCATATAAAAAATGTAATATCAATAGTAAATGCAACAATAAACAGGAAAACAATAATAATGTCAGCAATAACATTTTTGATACTATGGACATTAAAAGAAAATGAGTTTCTGAACAGAAATTGAACTTCCGTTCTTCCTGTGGTTCTTAATCAGGGGTGCGATATCGGTTCTTGGGGTGGGGGCGAGGATACTGAATCATTAGGATTGGTTTCTTCTGGAAACTCTTGTGTAGTGTTTGGTGATTTAACATAAAAGTTTACATGATAGAAATTTTACTAATTGATTCTATCATAATAACGTAAATATATATCTAGGGAAAAACAAACAATCGTAGAATTCAAAGAGTTAATCGATGGCCATCTGGAGCAATTCTGGGTTTCTCGGGTGGAAACGTATCCTTTACTGGTAAAAAAGCTCTCCCTGTGCTTGTGCTTTTGGCGTCTACATCATTCAGTTAAGTGCCATACGTGATACACGCTTTGGGCGATCATGTCTCGAAAAAAAACATGACTGACTGGGCAAAAGATTATCCCACAGTAGGTTGCCATTGTTTTCTGCGGTAGACTAGTTACCGACCAAGGCTAGAGAACCCAATCTGTCCTGTTATTCAACCCATAACTGGAAGGAAGAGACAGATTAATATCTTTCCCAAGGGTATTGGTGCGTAAGTGAATGTAAGGAATTCAACTGGAATTCGAACTCGGCTCCTCGATTTGTCGTTCCGAATCGATATCCACTGCACCACAACGCACATCCCGTCACCATACCTGTGCGAAACTGGATTTGTCCATCTACTTTTCATCAAACCAAAGAAAGAAGAAATCGAATGGATCATCAACACGACATGCGAGTGGCACTCAGCACCAAGAAACCAAGATTTAATGTCATCATGAACAAAAAACAACAGCAACAAAGTCAGCGAGTTGCTCAGCCATAATCATTTAAAACACATTATGCATAACACAAGTTACCGTAATTTTATTTCTTTACTTATATGAAAATAATCTAATGCATTTTTTTGTTGTTAGTCATGTGAATGGGCCGAGTGGTTAGAACGTTCGCTTTCTGACCATGAAGCCCGGGTTCGAATCTCACCACTGTTGAATTATTAGGAAGGTGACTTCTTGATGCCATCGTCCCGGAGGAGGCGATCACAACGTGTAGGACATTTGAAAAGTGACTGAGAACCATACCAGCTGTTCACTCAATCCTTGTGAGTGAAATTGGGTAGACGGCTCACTTTGAGGAGTCATCGATGGCTGTGCTAGCAGGAAGTCGCAAGTCATAGTGACCTAGGGTTTTATCGTTTTGGCCTTGTTGAGACTGTTGTTCACGCTAGATAACCTGCTCTCTCCCAGAAACTGTAACTAAGGTCCGCTTAACATAGTTGTATTATAAACCATAAGTGGAATCTGTGGGTGTTGACCAAGCACAAATGTGTTTAAGCAGGCGTCTGCAACGGGGATTAGCTAACCAATCTATTAGACAGGTATCTTTGACAGCCATACATGTGAATAAAGTTGAAAAGAAACACAATCGTTTTGTTATTTACACATGAGATCAATATTGTTTTTCATCAATTCTGGAAGTGGGTGCGAGGACTGGTTAGTATTTTGAAAATGGTGCAAACAAGAGGAAGGGTTAAGAATCACTGACTTAAGCGTACGCAACCGCCCAGCTACGAAAGAACTCGCAGAAAATGCAAAATCTAATTAATGTTTTGAATAAAAACACAAAAATTGATACGACTTTCCGAAGCTTACATGTGCTAATTTTACGTTTTGGATCCGAAACCTAAACAAATTAATTGTTAAGCAATGATTTTTTTACTACCAAGGCTGGCAGATATCAGTTAACATGAAATAATGTCAGATTAAACAAAAATTCATTAACTACTTAAACGCACACTACTTATATAACAATAGAAATATTAACTTTTCCTTATCAGGAAACATTCGGAATTCATTGACCGAACGGCCGGCTGAAATTTATCAAAATTTTCTCTTCAAATAATTTTTCATAAAAATAGGTTTTCTCTTTTACACTTTTCCTTATAATATACCATTATACTATCTACCATTTACTACGTGCACACAGGGATTGGCTAGCCACTCTCATTGGTAGTATTACTACTACGTGCACACAGCTACGCAAATATACACTTTGCTACCCACCCAGAAAGAACCACTTCACAAACAAACATGAAAACACATATGTAATATTGCTTTCCTCTGTCTCTCTTTTCTTCTATCTGTCCTGTGAGTATTAGATTCTCCAGACTGTTCGTCTTCATTACGTATCCCATCTACCTCAAGTGTCTCGGATCAATTCACTGACCGAGCAGCCATTACCACAGTCGATTGAAATTTATAGAATTTTTTTCTTAAAACAATTTTTCAGGAAAATACTGTTATAGACTGCATCAGTATACAAATCCAGTACCTGTTATTGATCTTTCCAAGACTGACATTGGTTTCGTTTTTAAACTTTTTTTTATTTCAAGTAGTGTGGAATATCAACATTTTGATTATGCCAATTTTCTTCTTCATGTGTTGTGATTCTTCAGGACGTAGGCGATCATGGACTTCCACTTGGCACAGTCTCTTATTCCTCTCAATATTTTTCCTCTTGGTATCTTTCCCAAACCTCGCCCCGGCATTCATTTGCTCAAGCTTATCAAATATTTTTCACGCTGCTTTCCTCTGTCTCTCTTTTCTTTTATCTGTCCTGTGAGTATTAGATTCCCCAGACTGTTCTTCTTCATTACATGTCCCATCTACCTCAAGTGTCTCTTTCTGATGTTAGTATAAGTTTTCTTCTCGTTTGCATCCTCCCCAATACCTCATCGTTGCTCGTGTGATCGGTCCATGGTATCCTCAGCATCCTTCTGTAGAATCACATTTCTGCTGCCTCGAGCCTCTCCTTCATCCTTGAAGAGTTCGTCTAACATTCAGTTGTTGCAGCTGTTGAGATCCCTTAAATGATGTGGTTTCTGTTTTCTGGTATAGTTTTTTTTTTTTTGTGATTTTGAAAGGCTTACGGTCATATCACCTTGAAATACCTGTTCTCGGAGGATCACCGAATTTAAGTAACGTCGAAACTGGTCAGTATCTATTTCGGTGATTACTTTTGAATACCAGATTCCGTAAGATTGGATAAGCGGTGGGGCAATAGATAACGGCTTGGAAAAAATATGTATCTTTTACCCCCAGCTATGGATTAATTAGTAGAACACAGCAGCAACATCTTTATTATCTCAATAAAATTATTTCAATCCAAAAATATTTTCTGGTTTTAAATTACCTGTACGATGTTGATAAGAACCAAAAATAAAAAAGTCAACCAATCAAATGTGATTCTGAAACACCAGTCTACACGCTTTGAAGAAGGGTGGTTTCCGTCACGAACTGCAAACTTTATTCACTCAAAAACATTAGCATTTTTAGCATTTGATCTGAGAAAGCAGTTGTATACATATCTGCCCTTTTTTTTTTTTTTGCTGGTAGGAGCATCGTTTCCCAGTTGCGTCTTTGTCCTTAGGTAGAGTACAGCTCAGTTGTTTCTCTATCCAATGACAGATGGGCAACTGAGAAAAATAAATACTGTGAGGTGCCTGTGTCACATCACATTTCAGTGGGGAGCCGTGGTAAATACTTACTGGAGCAAACTAAGTAGGGTTTATCATCTCTCAGTTGTGACCCTGTCTTCGGGCAAAGCACGACACAGCTGAGGAAAATAAAATTGTCAGGTGATCGGTCCCGAGTAATAGGGGTCTAAAGATGCACCACCCTATTGCACTAAAGAGTGGGAATCGGTAGTCGTACCGGTGCCAGCGCAAACGACGGTTTTGAGGGGCTTGTGCAACTTTTGTCCTTGGCTCGGGTGTACGTGCTTGGGTTCCTCGCATTAAATCTGACCTTGTTTCACATCTTGTCTCAGTTGGGAGACCAGAATAAATACCTACAACTGACAGTTTACATATTTCTAAATATCTATGTTGATCACAAATTCAGAAAGAAAACTGAAAAAAATATTAGCAACGTTATCGAGATAAGCAACCATTAATTGGAAGACGATGAAATGAATGAGGGGAAGTAAGCAAAAGGAAGAGACATATACGTCTTTACACATCTGACAATGCAAAACAGACAATAGAAAGTATAACACAGAAATTCGAATTGGAATTCGTATGAACAGAGATATAGGTTTCATCTGAAGTGGGTTAACAGAAACTTACAAGTTTGTGTATTTCTTGCTTATACTGATGTAGGTATGTGTGTATTTACTTTAGCTAACGCGTTTGCGTGGGGGCGAAGGAAAAGACTGAATGCAATATAGAACCGAGAAAGTTCTAGAGGAGTGTCGCGCATCGGTGATCCTTGGTTCAAGTGTAACCGTGTTTTCATTAATCGCGTACAAGACAGCAATAAATAAGACGTTAGTATCACGTGCACACAGTTACGCAAATATACACTTTGCTACCCGCCCAGAAAGAACCACTTCACAAACAAACATGAAAACACACACACACACACACACACACACACACATATATATATGTGTGTGTGTATGTGTGTGTGTGTGTTCATATATGCAAGAATGCTTTTCTGTGTACGTTCCGCTTTAAGTGTGCGTATGGGCATATATATATAAATATATATATATATATATATATATATAGTACTGTGCAAAAGTATTAGGACAAGGACTATTTTATCTTTTATGAGGCATCAAAATAAAGTATAAAATCACCCCTGTCCTAAAACTTTTGCACACTAAAGGTAGTGTGCAACAGTATTAGGACAGGGGTGATTTTCCTAAAAATCTCACTGAAATTCAGAATCAGGGTGAAAAGCCAAGGAAACTGCTAATAAATATTGATTGTTTAAAACTAGGGGTAAAAGAAATGTATTAAAAAGAAGTTATATTTAATTTTCCCTATTTTCTATTAAACAAGCCTTTTTTAAACTACTCATTATTTTATTATCCTTGGATATGACTGACATTTTTTCTTATTCCCCCCCCCTTTCGAATTGATAAATCTAATGTTACTTCGCAAAGACACACTTTGGGAACAAATACAAGCTGCTTGTCAGGAGATACCATTAGATACATTGATGAAGCTTGTGATGCTAATGCCTGACAGAATGAAGGCTGTGATCAAAGAAAAGGCTATTATACTAAATATTAAATTTATTTTGTACTAAGTATTTTTCTTGTTAAAGCATTTGTTGAGTAAATCAAATAAAATTACTTTAATTAAATTGTTTATTTTTTTGTCAATATGCCTCATAAAAAATAGAATAGTTCTTGTCCTAATACTTTTGCACAGTACTGTATATATATATATATATATATATATATATATATATATACCCATACGCACACTTAAAGAGGAACATACACAGAAAAACATTCTTGCAAATATGAACACATATACTCACACTTGCACATAAAGACATACGCACATAGATACACATACATAAATAATAGTGGCCGTTTACTAGTTTTTGAATATATCTGCCTATGAGGGTTGCTAGCCAGTCCCTGTTGCAGACGCCTGTTCAGGCACATTTGCATTTGTTAAACAACCAGAAATCCCAACGCATGGTTTGTTTGTTTTGGTTCACTTTATTTTACGGTATATCAATCTCAATGTGTTATTTAACGCCAACAAGATTTTTAGCATAGGTTCATACGACTATAAGTATTTTTTGTAAGAAATCAGTTTATAGAACACATTTTATTGACGTATTTCTGTAAAGCGGGTTTTTTGTCCAGAGACAAATATACTACTGTTATTTTTACTATAAAACCTATTTTTATACTCTCATTGTGTTTTGACTACTCGCCGATAGATGGAACCGTACTTCGTGTTAAGGTAACCATTTACGGACTTCAAACAATTTCATCGACACAATTTCATTCAAATTGCTTGGATCAACCCGAGGTATGATTTTCGGCCACTCTCCAAAGTATCAAATACATACAAATATACATATGTACATGCGAAATATAATCTAAAAGTAATGATTCTGATTTATTTACACAGAAACCACAACAATAGCACAGTAACGCCGATGGTGAGTTCAAGCTTTTGGCTAGAAAATGAATAAATGTAAAATCTAAAAACAAAATAATTAAATGACTAAAAAGAGCAGTAAAAGACTGCAAACCTCTGCCAAGGTAATACCGCCATCATCTCAACCAATTGCGAATAACTGCAATGAACTTGAACACTCTTAAGAGTGAAAATACAAAAATGAACTCGTCCGCTCTCAAAATCAAATGCATACTTAAAATGAAACAGGGGAGATTTAGTATTTAAAATGGTCTAGTAGAGCTAATTCAGTATTTGGCATTTGAAACGCAAAAATTAAATTTTTATTTTAGTAAAACAGGAAAATGTTTATTTTAATAAAACAGAAAAAATAACCCAGCAACTTTATCTCTTACAGTATCGACCCCAAAATTTAATCAGTTCGTGCTAGTCATAAGGACCATCATCCATAAAAAATTCATCCGAATCCATCCAGCATGTCTTGAGATATCTTGACACTGACAAACAAACGCGACCGAATTAAATTCTTCCACCTTATGGCGGGTGTAAAAAAACAAAATTCACTTCTTCACAGTGACATTTAAATCATCATAAAAATTCCGAATGCGAAATTTATAAATACTAAACACTTCAGATATCTTGGTGCATGAATCATAAAAATAAATTAATATAGAAAATGAGAAATTTGGACATAAATACCTGCGTTAGAGTTAGTTTTGTCCAACATCAGAAGATGCTAGAAAACCGAAAGATGAAAACAGTTTTAAATAATCTCGTCCGATCGAGATTTTTACATGGATGTCATGCATGGCCCCAAACCTGCCTAAGAATGTTTAAACTGTCAGCTGTATACAACTTTGAGCGAATGAAGCCTGTGAGTCTTAGCAAAAAACCACACTTCTTCAAACCTTGTGACTGACTCTACAGAATCACAACGAACTATACCAGATAGCATAAACCGCATGACTCGATGACTTTCAACAGCAGCAACAACAAAAATTCATATCACAACTCGAAGAGAAAATAAAGATAATTAAGGTGTTAACTCTGCCCTCTACTTCAAATATAAATTTAAGAAAGAAACCTCTGTTGATATTGGGACGAGCGATGACAGCTACAGAACTTGAGAAAACTTATTTTCATGAAAAATTATTTAAAGTGAAAAATTTTATAAATTCCAACCTATCAATGAATACAATTGTTTCCTTATAAAGAAACGGCTAATATTAACTTTGTTATTACTATTACTTTATTTTCTTTCTTGGAGTGAATTGATAACAAAAAAAAAAAAAAATAATGCACTGTCATGACGTATGTTTACTAGTTTGTTCCTATCTATCTCACTCTGTTTATATCCGTTTTTTATCTAGTTTACTGCTTATCCCTGTCTGTTCATACCTACCCATCTCTCTCTCTCTCTCTCTATCTATCTATCTATCTATCTATCTATCTATCTATCTATCTATCTATCTATCTCAGCCTCTTCATTATCTATCTATCTATCTATCTATCTATCTATCTATCTATCTATCTATCTATCTATCTATCTCAGCCTCTTCATTATCTATCTATCTATCTATCTATCTATCTATCTATCTATCTATCTCAGCCTCTTCTTCATTATCTATCTATCTATCTATCTATCTATCTATCTATCTCATACCTCTTCATTATCTATCTATCTATCTATCTATCTATCTATCTATCTATCTCAGCCTCTTCATTATCTATCTATCTATCTATCTATCTATCTATCTACTATCTCAGCCTCTTCATTATCTATCTATCTATCTATCTATCTATCTATCTATCTATCTATCTCAGCCTCTTCATTATCTATCTATCTATCTATCTATCTATCTATCTATCTATCTATCTCAGCCTCTTCATTATCTATCTATCTATCTATCTATCTATCTATCTATCTATCTCAGCCTCTTCATTATCTATCTATCTATCTATCTATCTATCTATCTATCTATCTATCTACTATCTCAGCCTCTTCATTATCTATCTATCTATCTATCTATCTATCTATCTATCTATCTATCTATCTATCTCAGCCTCTTCATTATCTATCTATCTATCTATCTATCTATCTATCTATCTATCTACTATCTCAGCCTCTTCATTATCTATCTATCTATCTATCTATCTATCTATCTATCTATCTCAGCCTCTTCATTATCTATCTATCTATCTATCTATCTATCTATCTATCTATCTATCTCAGCCTCTTCATTATCTATCTATCTATCTATCTATCTATCTATCTATCTATCTCAGCCTCTTCATTATCTATCTATCTATCTATCTCAGCCTCTTCATTATCTATCTATCTATCTATCTATCTATCTATCTATCTATCTACTCTCTCAGCCTCTTCATTATCTATCTATCTATCTATCTATCTATCTACTATCTCAGCCTCTTCATTATCTATCTATCTATCTATCTATCTATCTATCTATCTATCTATCTATCTCAGCCTCTTCATTATCTATCTATCTATCTATCTATCTATCTATCTATCTATCTATCTATCTATCTACTATCTCAGCCTCTTCATTATCTATCTATCTATCTATCTATCTATCTATCTATCTATCTATCTATCTCAGCCTCTTCATTATCTATCTATCTATCTATCTATCTATCTATCTATCTATCTATCTATCTATCTATCTATCTATCTATGTCTTATTTTGCTTTCTATTTTTGATTACCTAAAATTGTATTTAGCAACTTTGCATTTTCTGATCGTGTTCATTTTTACCAATTGATCATTTAGGTATTCAAAAAGATAGTATAAATTATTTTATTGTATTTTATTATAATTAAGAACTTCATAATATTTAGTTTTGTTTCATCTATTATATCTGCTATCTTTTTCCTATATTAACGAACGTTTTTTATTTTTCTGTTTCTTTATCTATGTACAATTATTTCGTAATTTATCTTGTTTCTGGTGATTTTGTTTTCTTAACGTTTTATAAATTAAAAAATACGTTAGTTTTGGGGGAAGCTTCTAAAACACGCAAAGTATATAATGTTATATACATGCATCATATATGTTCAAAAGGTTGTCATAACCGGGGATAGTGGGGACAGTTTTCCACTGTTTATAAAATGATCGCATGGTATGCGTCTCTAAGTCGAAGAATAGGCAGATAGCTGGCGCCTCATAACCAGTTGTTCTGGGTAGATTGGCCTCGACAGCTCAAAAAGGCAGTCCATCTAGAGAAATTAAAACTCTGATTTTAAACCTCCGCTGCCTTGCTGTTATATACAACCAAACATATACAAGGTTAGTTACACTACATTGTTCGGACCGTTATCATATTCACGACGTTACGGCCGTTTTACGCCCTGGCCTTCTTTATGCGGTATAATGTCAGGTGATATATAGGAGGTGAACAAAATAATGGAACACCTAGTACCATAAAAGCATAATTTGGAAAATGTGATTAAACTGTTAAAAGCATCTATATTTATGCTTGTTGATTTAATAGTCAGTCAGTCAGTTAAGTGCCATACATGATACACGCTTGGATGATCTCGAAAGAGACATGACTGACTGGGCAGAAGATTATCCCGCAGTAGGTTGCCATTGCTTTCTGCGGTAGGCTGGTTGCCGACCAAGGTTATAGAACCCAATCTGTCCTGCTATTTAACCCATAACTGGAAGGAATAGATGGATTAATACCTTTCCCAAGGGTATTTGCGCGTAAGTGAATAAAATGGATTCAAGTGGAATTCGAACTCGGCTCCCCGGTTTCTCGTTCCGAGCCGATATCCACTGTACCACAACATCCTGATTTAATAGTAGTAGCACTTAATTTATTTTGCTAAAATTGTTGTTTTTGACAGATATTATTTAAATAGTTTATTAAAATCAACAGTCAGGATTATTTAAGAATTTTAAGTGACCAACTTCATCCTATGTTTTCGGAACTGTTTCCGG
This sequence comes from Ascarosepion bandense, assembly GCA_037127315.1. Lineage (NCBI taxonomy): Eukaryota > Metazoa > Mollusca > Cephalopoda > Sepiida > Sepiidae > Ascarosepion > Ascarosepion bandense. Next base: position 2,060,702 of record JBBBDQ010000886.1, on the reverse strand, counting down.
AGAGAAATGCAATCTTTCAGGATGATAATGCACCCATTCATACTGTTAAAGTTGTAGCTGAATGACACAAGGAACATTCTATTGTAGAAGATTATTTTATCTAGCCACTATTGTCCCCAGATATCAATATCATTAAACATTTATGGTTCATTTTAGAAAAAACAAGTGAAGAGTCGATATCCTCCATCAACATCATTGAAAGAATTGGACACAGTTTTAGCTGAAGAATGAATAAAAATTCCCCTGGAAACAAAACTTTTTACGTGTCGATCCCACGCAGAATTCAAGCAGTAATTTCTTCCAAAAGCGGTCCTACCTCATATTGAAATAAATTTACTTGAAATTTCAAGGTGTTTCCATTATTTTGTCCACGTTGACGTTGAACAATAAACACTGTCAGTTGATATACATTTAACGCTGTAAAACTTAAATAGTATAAAAAATTATAATACGCAGAAATCTCAGAAATATAGACAGACAGAAAAGGCTATGGAAGTAAATCCAGACAGAAAACTTTGGTCCGTTATGAAACATCATTTTCTATACGTATTTTACTTATTTGATAAGCTGCGACACAAACAAATACTTGAAATCCTAGAAAAACTTTATATACATGTGGAAAATAATATAGTAACCAATAATCGTTTTAGGTAATAAAGGAATCAAGGATGCGTTAATGCGTTTACGCCATCGTCGCTTTTATTCCAATTTCAGATTATAATTTCTGCTTTGAAAAGTTTTATCTTTGGCCCCATTTCTTAATTCGGATTTCTTTTCTACAAGTCGACGATATGGGAACAAGTAAATATCAGCGTTTCAGATGCTGATATTGTAGCAAAGAAAATGGCAAATTATCTCGTCAAACAAAGCGAGAGCGTGTCGCGTGATTTCTACGAAAGAAATTATGGCGAAGAAAAATTAAAGAAAAATTGTCAGCACAAAAAGAGCTGCTATAAGATATGCTAATATTCTTTCATTTCTGTCTGGCGTGGCCAACCAGTAATATTGCTCGGTGAATAAAGGTCGTTTCTTTTGTTTACCTGGCAGTATGATTTTGGAGCATGATGAGCGAAAGTGCGTTTTTGCTGTTGCGAAGGAAAGGTTGGATTTATGACCACGTTTTCATTATTACGTTGCCTGCGGAACTGATAGATTTGTAATTGGTACACGGATTTTTTTCCTTTTTTGTTAATTTCTATTGACCCCATTGGTTGATACCCAATTACAGATACGTCAGTGCAATTACAGAAAACTAACGCTACACAATCCTCTCTCGCCTATCTTCATTTTGCTTATCCTTAACTTTATGCTATACTTACAAATTAAAATTCAGTGCTGAACCAAACACATGCAAAAAAATATGTAAACCTATCTTTTCACAGCTGCGGTAAATGCACCCGCAATATAAAATCTCGTCAGCCTATAAGTAAACGCAGATAGTCATGAACGTTTAAAAACATATTCGCTTAAAAGAAAAAAAGAAAAAAATCCTCCAAACGCATGCGCAGAATTTGTTAAGCTTTACGAGTAGAGATATGCAGAGAAGCATGCAATTACCTCCCTTTAAGGCAGACTGTCACTAAGTGCGAATATTTTTGTAACGTTGAAAGGGTCAGGTCGCTCTCAGTGATATATTCCTCTCGTGCTTTGTACTAACCGGTCCACTAGGAATACATATGCATTTTATGATTTTATGTTGTAAGATTATATCATTTTATCTACCATGAAGGAAACAACATGTAACAGGAAAGACTACTAGTATACTTCATATAAAAATATATCTAATAATAACAAAACCAAGAATAAGCTATGATGGAGGGGAAAACAATAATGAGAGTTCCTAAACGATTTTACTATCGTTAAGTGTAGAATGGTGCGAGCATAAAATAAAATTGGGAGAAGAACAATGAGTAGTGGTGATTGTGGAACTCTGAAATTGTTTGGCGGGGCGAGATTTTTTCTGAGGAGGAGGGGGGGGCAAACTTAAGCAGCGTCTTCATTTTCATGCTACACCACTATCGTATACACAACTTAGGAATGAGTTTGAGCATGAGTATATAATTTCACTAAATTAAACGAAATAACTTTTCATTCATAGTAGTAGAGTTGTAATCTATTCATGCTCAAGAGGTTGGAACGCAAGAGAGATTAATTTTTTTAAAAATTCTTTTAATCGTATCACCCCGAGCAAGGCAGTAATGCTACTGATGTTCAGGGGGCTACATAAGAGTAAAAAGATTAAGTAGAAGAGAATGAAGAGGAAGACGAATCAGTTAGAAAGAAGCAAGAGAAGGATGGGAATACAGGTGTGATGACAGTTGCAAAGGTGGAGAGAAAGGAAAGGATATACGGAGTGGTGAAAGAACTAGAGTCAAGTGGTTAATAGACGAGAATTGACATTGCATTTAAATTCCTGGAGGTTGTAGCCTTCAGGAAAGCAAGAATATGGAAGCGAGTTCCACAGGCGGGAAATGCGAGAGAAAGAATTGTTCAGTAAATGAAATTGATTCTCCAATCTACTGATTGTCTTCACTAGACAGGAGAAAATTACTGACCAATTCTTTCACCCGGCCGTAATTCAATGACTGCCTAGGTATCTGCATATCAAGTTGGGGACAATAATTAACATTTTCCTTCAGATATAAAAGTATAACTATCAAGTCTCTTTCTCTCCATAAGAACATGTCTGTTTCAATTCATCTGGTTGTTTTCTTTTGTTTGTTTTGCTTTTAAACTATTTTTGTGCATGTTTTTTTATTTTTTTTATAATCGTGTCGCCCCAAGCAAGGCATTTTACTGCCACTGTTGCGTAGGGTGTTACATACGAGGAATGTCAAGGAGTGAGAGGGTGCAGGGGGTGTCAGGAAGAGAGTGGGAGAGGAAAGAGAGTACTGATGAGAGTGGGTGAACGAGGAGGAATTATGAGAAGTGAGAGGTTGCAAGGGGTGTCAGGAAGAGAGTAGGAGAAGGAATAGATCACTAATGAGAATGGGGTGGATGTAGAAAAACATGAGAGAGAGGATGTAAGTTAGTGTGACAGGAGATCACTATTGACTTTACATTTATATTATTGGAGATTGTAACTGTCAGGAGAGCAAGTATGGAGAAGAGAATTCTACAGGCGGGAAGTGCGAGAAAAGAAGCTGATGGAGTAGAATTTGCATTTACAATTTATTGGTTTCACAGTAAGAGGATTGGACCTAGTTGCTAATCTTGTGGCTTGAGAAAATTCGTATATACGAGGTACCAGTGAGCTAAGTTCATCGGAGCAGAAGCCGTGAAAGTATTCTTAAAAACTAAATTAAAAAAACGCAGAGAGAAGAGTGCTGAAGATCATATCTTATCAAAAACAGAGACTTATCAGTTTCATAAATTGTTGATGATTATAAAAGTTGTGGGGTTGGCAACTGAAGGGTCACTCAAAATTCTGGAAGTCTGTTTGGCATATTCTGTCCCACCCCGTAGAATCGATAAAGAATGTGTCGACATATAATCATGTGTGGTCAAAAGCATCGGGATAGTTTAATCGTTGACAAAGAAGAGAAACCTAATCGATATTTTATGTAACTATACGAGAATATTTCAAAAGTGCAGTAATAATTCGTATATAAAACACATTCATATATAACACACAATCCTGGGCCAATTCGTAAAAATATATATCTCAGTTATGTGCACAAAATTTTCAGAATTTTAACAGCTAAATCTAGTCTAAATGTAACTTTTATTCGGTTGTTTATCCGGTTCCGGCTGATTAAAATAAAAAATTGTAAAATCAAAACAGCCCACACTTAATAAAATCATATTTCAATCTGGTCATAACACATTACATTGCATTTAGAAATATGGTTCTGTTAACATTTCGGTCTCTCATGTGGTGTGACGCCATAGAACCGCATTACAAATTTACGAACTGCGCCTGCTATTCAGTGACTCTTATCATTGCAAAGCAATGCTTTATGCCAACACAAAATAAAATCATCTTAGATGGTGGATATCTTTACGTTAACGTCCCTGTAATCTCTCTGAAGATGGCTAATGTGAGCCAAAAGCTTAGAACCAGCATAATAAAACAATATCTAAATGTTGGAGAATTTTTGTCATTATTTTCACCTGAAATTAAAGCCAAAATACGATATTTAGAACGACTCATGATTAAACATAATACACATTCATTCTGTTAGATTTAACAGTATATGTTTAGAAAATTATCTGCTGCCTCGATACACTATATATATACACACACACACACACACATATATATATATATATATATATAGAGAGAGAGAGAGAGAGAGAGAAAACATATTTATTTTACAAATAACTTGTTTTATATAAAACATTATTTTACAACTTATGCTGTCCATATATATATATATATATATATATATAGAGAGAGAGAGAGAGAAAACATATTTATTTTACAAATAACTTGTTTTATATAAAACATTATTTTACAACATATGCTGTCCATACTAGATTATGTTATAATTCAGTATTATAATTCAGCTGTGTGTGTGTGGGGGGGGGGTTAAGACTTTTCTTTTCTCTCTTCAAAAAAAATTATTTTGCATTATGTGTGCGGTCCCTGTGCAAGAGCGGTGACGAGAATTTTGGTCTGTTTCTTTTTTAAGACTTTTTTTAATACTTTATTACTTTAATGAAACCACAGCGTGACAAGGCGCGATTATGTATGATTATAAGAACAAGAATTGAAAATAAAAACTCCGTCTTCTGTGTCACCTCCATTTTGACATTTGTTAGGGGAATAAGACGACAAATTCAGCTGGACTGTTTTTCTTCTCTTCTCCGTAATCGTTGTCGTTGTAATTGCAGTATACATGACATATCAACATGACGAATACAAATATCGACTGAGATGTTTGCGAAAACAAAACGCATTTTTTCTTGCCTTTTTTTTTAATCGTATCACCCCGAGCAAGGCGGTAATGCCACTGATGTGCAGGGGGCTACATAAGAATAAAAAGATTGGAAAAGAGAAAGCCGGAAACCACATGCTAAACAGGGAACAAGGGATGATCCTCTTCACCTGTTCAATAGACGTGGGTGGGGTGTGAACCGGGCGATAGTTTAATCTATCTACTCCAATTGAAATTTACAGTATACATTACATATCAACATGATGAATACAAATATCGACTGAGATGTTTGCGAAAACAAAACGCATTTTTTCTTACCTTTTTTTTTTAATCGTATCACCCCGAGCAAAGCGGTAATGCCACTGATGTGCAGGGGGCTACATAAGAGTAACAAGATTAAGTAGAAGAGAGTGAAGAGGAAGACGAATCAGTTAGAAAGAAGCAAGAGAAGGATAGGAATACAGGTGTGATGACAGTTGCAAAGGTGGAGAGAAAGGAAAGGATATACGGAGTGGTGAAAGAACTAGAGTCAAGTGGTTAATAGACGAGTATTGACATTGCATTTAAATTCCTGGAGGTTGTAGCAGTCAGGAAAGCAAGAATATGGAAGCGAGTTCCACAGGCGGGAAGTGCGAGAGAAGAAGTTGCAGGAGTGGAATTGTCGTCTGCATTTGGTTAATGTGACATCGAATGGGTGGGACCCAGTTGCCATTCTGGTTGCTCGAGTAAACACCTGTTGCAGAGGCACCAGTGACTTAAGGTCGTTGGAGCAGAAGCCATGAAAGTATTTATAGAACAGACAAACGGAGGCCACATCTCGTTGGTGGAGAAGTGGCTGTAGTCGAGTCGCCAAGTCGGTACCTAACTGATGACGTTATTCATTCGAAAAGAAGGCGCGAGGAAGACAAAAGTGAAAAAGAAATTAAAAAAATGTCGATTCTTTTTACTTTGTTTATGTATTATTGTTTTTAAGAAAGTTTTATTCAAATTTTTCTAATAAGTTTTAAACATACACTCGCCTTTGTATCGTCCGGTTCACACCCAAGACCGGTCTTTGAAAAGGAGTAGAAGATTATGCCTTGTTTCTTGTTTTATTGGCTTTCCGGTGTCTTATAAAATCTGCTTTAGCTATATAATCTTAACACTTGTCCTTTCCTACGCTAATATAATTCCGTACAATAACCCTCTACCTTGAGTGGCTTTTGGGCCATGTATTGCTTGAATCTTAGTAAAAAAAGATTTTCCTTTGCCGCTTCTTATCTATCTATCTATCTATCTATCTATCTATCTATCTATCTATCTATCTCCCTTGGTCCTGGGTATGACGGTAAACTGCATCCGGCAGCAAGGCCTCTGATTGAGAGGTTGTGAAAAGCATGGAACTACCTCTTAATTGCTGTTGTTCCCAGGTCCACCCTGACCCGGAGTGGTAGCACCTGTTAGGGTTCCAGCTATGGGTCAATAGTTAACCCCCAAACGAGGGTCAAAACACTATGAAAGACTTTTATAGAAATATATACATAAAAATAGACTTTTATAGAAAAATATACATTTTTGAAAGAAAGTTATTATCAACAATACGTTTCTGAAGGAAAAAATGATTACCATAACACATTTTTGGAAAAAAAAATATTACCAGCAATATATATGTTTTAATACAAGACAGTAAGACAGGCCATGCATCATCATCCGCGGCAAGGCCGAATATCCACGATTCGAATCTTCTGTTCTGCATCTGGTAAAATCAGCTGGCCGTAGTTTATTATGAACTGCTCAAACCGACCGAAACCATGACTAGAGATCGCTATCGACTACAATTGATAAGTTTGAACCGAGTATTGAAAAAAAAAAGGTCGCTATACGAGCAGAGACAAAGCAATTTTGCAACATGATAACTCGCTGCTACCTGTCACAAAACGGGTGAAAATCTATTGAAGACGCTTAAATGGAATGTCCTACCCCACCCGCTGTATTCACCAGGCATTACACTGTCTATTATCACTTGTTCCTATCGATGGCATATGCCCTGGTTAAACAGCAGTTTCATTCTTGTGCAGATGTCAAAAAAATGCCTCGACTCGTAGTTAACCTCAAAAGACGCATTGTTTTTCCGACAAGATATTCAAATCCCGGCAGAAATATGAGAAAAAGTAGTGGCTAGCGATGGACAATAATTTTTTTAATCATTTTACCCCAAGAAAGGCAGTAACGTCATTAATGTGCAGGGATCTACATAAGAGAGTTAAAGTTTTAGGCAGGAGGAGAGTGAAGAGAATGACGAACCACTTACACGTGTCAGAAAAAGGGCAAGAGAAGGATGTGAACACAGGAGTGAAAACAGTTACGAAGGAAGAGAGAAAGGAAAAGAACAAGATACACGGGATGATGTAGAAAGGGCTGGAGTCAAGTGGATAAGAGATGAAGATTGACATTGCATTTAAATTCCTAGAAGTTGTAGCCGTCAGGAAAACAAGTATATGGAAGGTAGTTCCACAGGGGGAAGTGCGAGAAAAGAAGCTGATGGAGTAGAATTGTCGCCTGCATTTGGTTGATTTAACTGTAAAAGGATGGGGACTTCTTGCCAGTCTGGATGCACGAGTAAATTCTTGTGGAGAGGATACTGGTGACCTAAGTTCGTCAGGGAAGAAGCCATGCAAATATATTTAGGAAAGTCAGAGGGAAGCCACAGCTCGCCGGTGAGAAAGAGGATGGAGTCAAACTGCCAGGTCGGGACCAATCACATTACAGATTCTTTTCTGAAGCCTGTCGAGAGCACTAAGACGAACTGCAGGGGCGCCTGACCAGATATAACAACAGTATTCCATGCACGGTCGGATGGTTGATTTGTATATGTACAAGATGGATTCAGGCGGAAAAAAATTCCTGGCCCGACACAGTGACCCAACCTTCCTAGCAGATGATTTAGCAATTGATTCAATGTAATGATTCCACTTGAGGTCGGAAGATAGGGTAAGGCCAAGGAGGCGCAGTGTATTGCTTTCAAAGAGACTTGTTTGGTCCATGCTTATGAGTGGCAGGAGAGATTGCCTGTGATGGTTGACAGATAGGAGTTTCGTTTTAGAAGCATTGGAATTTACTCCAGTCCACCACTGAGCAGAGCTCCTTCTCAAGATCAGCAGCGAGTTTATGTTTGTCCGCCTCACCAGATTTCTTACTGATGCGGAAGTAGATGGTGGTGTCATCTGCGTAGATGCCTACTTGGGATTTGATCACGTCTGGCATTTATGTCAATACTCATCTATTAACCACTTGACTAGTTCTTTCCCCACCCTGTATATCATTTCCTTTCTCTCCACCTTTGCAACTGTCATCACACCTGTATTCCCATCCTTCTCTTGCTTCTTTCTAACTGGTTCGTCTTCCTCTTCACTCTCTTCTACTTAATCTTTTTACTCTTATGTAGCCCCCTGCACATCAGTGGCATTACCGCCTTGCTCGGGGTGATACAATTAAAAAAAAGGTAAGAAAAAAATGCGTTTTGTTTTCGCAAACATCTCAGTCGATATTTGTATTCATCATGTTGATATGTAATGTATACTGTAAATTTCAATTGGAGGAGATAGACTAAACTATCGCCCGGTTCACACCCCACCCACGTCTATTGAACAGGTGAAGAGGGTCATCCCTTGTTCCCTGTTTAGGATGTGGTTTCCGGCTTTCTCTTTTCTATTTATGAAGATTAGAAAGATCGTCGAGCCTAGGATAGAGCCCTGGGAGACACTAGGGTTCGTGCGGTAGGCTGTGGAAGCATGCCCATTCAAGATGACATTCATTATGCGGTTAGATAGGAAAGATTGGATCAGATCAAGCAAGCGTCCAGTGATACCACTACCCTTTAGATTGCGCAGAAAACCAGCGTGTCAAACCCTACCAAAAGCCGCCTTTGAGATATCCAGGGCAACAGCATGAGTCTCGCTTGACTTATCGAGGGCCTAGTATATGTACTCCGTGATGGTCGTTAGCATATCGGCAGTAGACCTGGCAAAGCGGAATCCATTCCTGTTCGTCTGCGAATAGTAAGGTTTTGAACTATATTAGCATTGATAATAGCCTCGAACACTTTCCCGAAAATTGGCAGGAGGCTGATAGAGTGATAATTGGATGGGTCCGAGTGTTCTCCTGAGTTCTTAAATACAGGAACCACAGCAGGCAGTAAAACAGGAAGCAGAAAGGCAGTAATTATACAGTTTAGAGATGACAGAGAAGAGTTCAGGGGCACATTTCTTCAGGACAATGGTCGAGATTTCATCACTTCCGCTCGCCTTATGGAGGACAAATTTACATGTTTCCAACTAAATTTTAAAAATATAACATTAGTTTTCATGAAAAATCAGCGAGAATTAATCAAGGTCCTAATATTATTTTTGTTATTTTCATTTTTGCGTAATTCAAACGCACCCTGTATATCTTAAAAACATACCTTTACTTTGAAAGCATAAAAATTACATACAAAATATTTAGATTTCGACATTAAATAACCCACAGAAGTTGATGTGTCGTTAAACAAAATCAACAAATCAATCAGTTATTCATCTGTCTAGCTGCGTTTCAGTGACCCACACAGAAGTGACAACAGCATTTCCATATACGCAGAGACACATATACGTAAAGATGAAATATCAAACCACATACAAAATCATTGCAACATCTCGCTACATTTTTTCGTTACATTTTAAAATATCATCAGAAAGACATTGAAAGTCTTTACCTCACACACATATACACTTATATTAACTAATATTACCGTCCAACATACACCTAGACAGACAAGCGTCGCTATATAAACACACAGACTCGTGCATACTTTGCTGTCCAAAATATTTCTCACACATATATTGAAATTATCCATTGCATTAATGAACGTGATACGTGTATTAATACACACACACACTTATACACGTCACCGTCCTATCTATCTATCTATCTATCTATCTATCTATCTATCTATCTATCTATCTATCTATCTATCTATCTATCTATCGTGCTCCTCTATCAAACAAAGCTCAGTTTTATAAATTATACCGCAAAGGTTTCTAATTTCAATCTATTTATGTTTTATACATTTATTTGATAATGGTTTAATTGTTATAACAGAAGCCGGAAAGTGCGACACTGAGATCCGAAGGCGAATTGGCATGGCGAAGGAAGCATTCCAGAAGTTGAGTAAGGTATTAAGAGACAGGACAATTACGCTAGAAACAAATAGGAGAGTACTAGATTGTGATGTAGGTTCTTCAATATGGCAGTGAATGTTTGACAATATCTTCGAAAATGAAGGAAAAATTTGAAGCAGCTGAAGTGTTGTTCTACAGAAAGATGCTGCGGATATCATGGATTGAGCATGAGTGCAATGACGAAGTTTTGGAAAGGATGGAAACGAAAAGGAAATTAATACTGGGTATCAGGAAGAGACAACTAAAGTTCATGGGATATGCAATGAGGAAGGAGGGCTTGGAGAATATGAAACTAACAGAACAGATAGAGGGGAAAATAGACAGAAGAAAGCAGCGGATAACATATTTGAAGGACCTGATCAGGTGGATGACAGAACGAGGGATGCATGGTGCAACAGGAGAAAGCGTGCTAAGATCCACCAGGGATAGGGAGATGTGGAAAGCCATGATCGCCTACGTCCTGGAAAGACATGGTACATAAAAGAAAGATAATCATCTTCCCTTCGCCTTCTGTTTCCTGTATTCCATATTTCTGTTTCGTTTTTCCTTTCGCTTTTCCCTTGACTTGTGTTTAGCATTTCCTTCTATTTTCCTATTTTCCGCTTGTCCTTTCTTTTCTGTTTCTCAAATATCGTCGTCATTCCATCGTTTGTTATTTCCCTTCCGCAATATTTATTCTTTTCATCTCCAGCAGATTCAGCAGAAAGAAAGAAAGAAAAGCAAAATCATAACAAAGTGAGATTGGTTATAGATTGTCATGGATTTCTGACATGCGGTGTATGAATACTTTATTGATCTCTCTTTTTTTGTCTAATCTTTCCGTCACATTATTTAGTTAATATTGCTTTATTTGACTTTAACAGTCATGGAATAGCGACATGATGCCCTTTTAAGCGTTGCTTAGATGTGTCGTAAAGATGAAAAGTATGGGACGCCCAGTGAGAATTCATCTCACTTTTAATTGACCTAGCGAGGCAAAATTGCTAACCATTACACGATGTCGAAGTGCCAAAATCGAATAACGACGAGAGTTGTGATAAAAAGCAAAAGAATTCAGAAAAATCAGTAAAAATTACCTTTATATATTTAAGAATCCGGGTAACTAAAATTCGTTAGTCTTGGTTAGCAGCCAGTCTATGAGAAAGATCACTTTGATTTTAAAATCGGTAACCTTGAGGACAAACTTCCAAGAAGCAAACGGTTTCATTGCCAACGATTTCATCCTTGTAATGAGAGCGGAGCTATAGCACGGTAGCTAACTTCAGGGTAATGGTCGGAAGAGAATTCAAGACCCAGCAACGTCACTTTTTCCTGATGAGAATCATAGACATACGGATGATGTAAAGGGCAGTGATTCAGAATGAGAAATCGGAGAACTGTGTTCGAATTTTATTCCTGTTCATTCCATTACCTTACACGCACATAGCCCTTCGGGAAGTATAAACCAATCTCTTCTATCCCAAGCTATGGGCTAAATTACAGAGCAGACTGGGTTCTCTAGTCGTGGTTAGCAACCTGTCTAGGAGAAAAAACAGCTCAAATCTGTAACAATTTTCCTGTATCCCTATTTCCACGTCGGTATATATTTTGTTTTGTTTAATATAACGGAGTGAGGGAAATTGTTACTAGTGGTATTGTTAATTTTGCGGATTACAATATAAGCAGAGAGAAAACATAAGCATAATAGATGATAAAATTGTTTATTGTCGATCACAATATGAACGCAGCTAAGAAATTGTGAAAAAATATATATTGCAAATTTATATATTTTTTTCAATCTTAGAAACTCGCTGGATAGTGAATTGATCAAAACACTTTTACAGGTGGGAACAGACTCTAAAGTCAGAAAAATAGATGATGTAATTGAAAGGAAAAACACATTACGTCATGTGTGGTGTTGCTATTTCATTCGTTGATCCATAACTCCCCCTTCAATCGTGTATGTGGAAAATAATCAGTGGAAAAATCAGTTGGTTGAGTAGTTTTTGAAATTGCAGTCAAGATGTTATGACTAAGGGAAAAGAGTTCCCAACCGGGAGCCATGCTGATTGGGTGCCAGCCGTAGAGACAGAAACTGGTCGCCTACCATAGAATTCATGGCTAAAGATATAAAGAAACTTAGAAAAGCCTGCCGCCGATTAACTTAAAGAGTTAATGTCGAATACTGCGCCTCGGATAGAGTCCTAGCTAAAGATGTACAAAAACCAGAATAAACCGAGAAAGATTTAAACTAGCTGGAAAGAGATTTTTTTATTGCCGAGCGAAGGAAACAAGACGAATCAAACTCGGCCATTTCCGTAAAAGCTTCGGTAAAGTGCTGAGAAGAGATTTTGTGCATTTTTAACGAAATTTCGGAAGACTTTTCTTTATTTAGAACATTTGGAAGCTCTGATCATGTTTAACGAACCTTCGAAAGGATTTATTTTTATTTGGAACATTTGAATCTCTGATTATTTTAACGAAACTTTGAAAGGACTTATTTTTATTTGGAATATTTTAAAGCTCTGATTATTTTTAACAAAACTTCGAAAGGACTTATTTTTATTTGGAACATTTGAAGCTCTGATTATTTTTAAATGAAACCTCCTCTAGTTGTAAATATAGAAATTCAGCGACTGAACATTCTGCTTTTAATTTTTTTTTTATATAAGGACTTTCTTTCGTAACTCATCCAGGCGTCTTCGAGCTTGTTCATTTATTTATGTTTTTGGTGCCGTATTTATATTTTTTTAACACAATATGTTAGATATGGTAGAGAGACAGCTAACAGGCTTTTCGTGACTTTCTGAGATCAAAAAAACACAGCATGGGCAAAGAGTTCGCCGTTGTAATAGATGTCTTGAGGAGAAGCTGATGTGACGAAATTATCACGACTAGTGGTCCGAAAGCGTCGTCATAACTGGTGCCATTTCGCCAGTATCAACCCACTCAGGTTCCGGTCATCGCAGCAGTGCCCGGACCAGGGGCAGCTAGCCAGCCGGGCGGAGTGTCACAATCCATAGTCCTCGACCCTGAGTATTAAGGATTAAAAGCAAGCACATTCAGGAAAAACAAACGTATAACCAACATATTGTTGAAATTTAGATTTCCGAAAGAACCGCAGTTAGCGATGGTGATAAGAAAATAATCTCTCTCTCTCTCTCTCTCGCTCTCTCTCTCGCTCTCTCTCTCTCAACCAAGATGAAACCCAATAATACCCAAGATTCATGGTTATATATGTTCCAATCCTGTCGTGTTTGGATCCCTTTTGAGTATTCCGCTATTGTAAACCAGTAACTAAGGAACCTGATTACATTCAGTACTTTCCCTACAGCGATGAATCAGAACCCATTGTCGTCAAAAATTGTTAGCAGTGAGTTTGATCGTCACTGTTGCTCAATTAACATGACTTTTTACCAAACTAGCCTAAGCTAAGTAAACATTAACCTTGAAACAGTCATGTCTGTGCATGCGTTATGTCTGTAGATTCAAATCAATCATGGAAGGACTGAGAACTTTGAGAACTGATGGTTCGAATTAATATTTACTCATTAAATATTGACGTCAACAATGATGGCATTTTAAGTATATTTTCCCACTGTTGCATTCAGTTCTTTTTACTTCTCGCCTCACAAACATCTTGACAAAATCTGCTCTCATTACAAGGCCAATGCTATTTTGTAATCAGAAATATTGTTGTTCTATGAGCCTTTATCCATGACGATACACGAGTCCCGTAATCCGTTCGGATTGTTGGGACATCATATTTTTTCTCATTGTTCACCCAATACAAGACCCAAAAGCCACTCAAGGTAGGAGCTTACAAAATGAATTTTTTTATGAACGTTAAAAAAAGAGGTAAGGAATACAATTCTTGTAGATATGTAGGAAAAGTAATGATTAACTATAGACTTAAATTTAATACTGTTGCCATGTTTGGTCTGGTGCTTCTGCTGTACATTTTGATATTCTTGACAAAATCAAAAGATGAGTCTGTAATGTAATTGATTCTGACCAGGTATCTCGAGTTCGGTCACTTTCTCAACGACGTGATTTGAATTCCCTCTGTATTTTTTACAAATATTTTCATGGCAATTGCTATGATAAGATTTTTTCCCTGGTACCCCAACTCCATGAATTTAAGCGTGCTGCTAGCTTGGAAACTAATTCTCACCGTTTTGCTGTTTTTTTTTTTAATCATATCAGCCCGAGCAAGGTGGTAACGCCATTGAAGTTCAGGGGGCTACGTAAGAGTGAAAAGATTAGAAAAGTGAAAGCCGCCATAAACCACATCCTAAACAGGGAACAAGGGATAAGCCTCTTCACCTGTTCAATAGACGTGGGTAGAGTGTGAACCGGGCGATAGTTAAGTCTATCTACTCCAATTGAAAAAAAAGGGAAAATGAGTGAAAAGAATGGAAAAGAGAAAGCCGGAAACCACATCCTAAACAGGGAACAAGGGATGAGCCTCTTCACCTGTTCAATAGACGTGGGTAGAGTGTGAACCGGGCGATAGTTTAGTCTATCTACTCCAATTGAAAAAAAAGGGAAAAGGAGTGAAACGAATGGAAAAGAGAAAGCCGGAAACCACATCCTAAACAGGGAACAAGGGATGAGCCTCTTCACCTGTTCAATAGACGTGGGTAGAGTGTGAACCGGGCGATAGTTTAGTCTATCTACTCCAATTGAAAAAAAAGGGAAAAGGAGTGAAACGAATGGAAAAGAGAAAGCCGGAAACCACATCCTAAACAGGGAACAAGGGATGAGCCTCTTCACCTGTTCAATAGACGTGGGTAGAGTGTGAACCGGGCGATAGTTTAGTCTATCTACTCCAATTGAAAAAAAAGGGAAAAGGGGTGAAACGAATGGAAAAGAGAAAGCCGGAAACCACATCCTAAACAGGGAACAAGGGATGAGCCTCTTCACCTGTTCAATAGACGTGGGTAGAGTGTGAACCGGGCGATAGCTTAGTCTATCTACTCAAATTGAAAAAAAAAGGGAAAGAAAAAGGAGTGAAAAGATTGAAAAAGAGAAAGCCGGAAACAACATCCTAAACAGAGAACAAGGGATGAGCCTCTACACCTGTTCAATAGACGTCGTTGGGTGTGAACCGGGCGATAGTTTAGTCTATCTACTCCAATTGAAAAAAAAAAAAAAAAAGAAAGAAAAAAGAGTGAAAAGATTGGAAAAGAGAAAGCCGGAAACCACATCCTAAACAGGGAACAAGGGATGAGCGTCTTCACCTGTTCAATAGACGTGGGTAGAGTGTGAACCGGGCGATAGCTTAGTCTGTCTACTCCAATTGAAAAAAAAAAGAAAGAAAAAAGAGTGAAAAGATTGCAAAAGAGAAAGCCGGAAACCACATCCTAAACAGAGAACAAGGGATGAGCCTTTTCACCTGTTCAATAGACGTAGGTAGAGTGTGAACCGGGCGATAGTTTAGTCTATCTACTCCAATTGAAAAAAAAAAAAGAAAGAAAAAACAGTGAAAAGATTGGAATAGAGAAAGCCGGAAACCACATCCTAAATAGGGAGCAAGGGATGAGCCTCTTCACCTGTTCAATAGACGTGGGTTGAAACAGCCAGATGCAACCGCTACTTCTACTCTAAGTTTCTTTACTCACACTTCTCACATGTGGAACTTCCATCCGCTGTCTTGATTCCCTGATGACTTCAAACTTCAAAAATTTCAATTCAACATCAAACGTCATCTGTTTTCTTAAACATTGTTTATTTTTAGTCGTTTCTTTAATCTTCTCCTTCCTAAGTTTTCTTTTTATCTTTCAGTTTTATTCCCTGTGACTTACTGTGTTTTTGTGGCACTTTACCTTGCTTGTGGGGAAAGAATAAAAAAATAAATAAATAACGAAATGAGGTAAAGATTATAATGATCGGAGAATCATCTTGTTCCACCAGGAAGGGGTTCTTGGGAAGAAGCTCTTCGAATGAAACTTCCTTCTTACAAATGAAATTCGAAGAGAATTCAGATGATTCATCTAAATTAAAACGAAAAAAAAGAAAATATAAATAAAATAAAATAAATAAAAATAAAATAAATAAAATAATAAAATATTTATAATAAAATAATAAAATAATTATAATAAAATAAATAAAACAAAATAATTATAATAAAATGAAAATTTTTTTTTTAATCATTTCACCCCGAGCAAGGCGGAAACGCCACTGATGTGCAGGGGGCTACATAAATATAAAAAGATTAATTAGAAAAGAGTGAGGAGTACAAACTAGTTAGAGAGGAACAATAGAAAGCTGAGAAAGCAGGTGCGATGATAGATACATAGGTGGAGAGAAAGGGAAGGTTATACGGGGGTGGGGAGAGAGCTAGTGTCCAGTGGTTAGTAGATGAGTATTGACTTTGCATTTAAATTTCTGGAGGTTGTAGCCGTCAGGAAAGCAAGAATATGGGAGCGAGTTCCACGGGCGGGAAGTGCGAGAGAAGAAGCTGCAGGAGTAGAATTGTCGTCTGCATTTGGCTAACCTGACTGTGAATGGGTGTGACCCAGTTGCCAGTCTGGTTGCACGAGTAAACACCTGTTGAGGAGGCACCAGTGACTTAAGTTCGTCTGAGCAGAAGCCATGAAAGTATTTATAGAACAGACAAAAGGAGGCTACATTTCGACGATGGGGAAGTGGCTGCAGTCCAGCCGCCAGATCAATACCTACCACATTACAGACTCTCCTTTGGAGCCTGTCAAGAACACCGAGGAGAACGACAGGGGCACCTGACCATAAATGGCAGCAGTACTCCATGCACGGAAGGATGGTTGACTTTTATATATGCAGGATGGATTCAGGTGGAAAAAACATCCTGGATCGACATAGTGACCTAACCTTCTTAGCAGTAGATTTTGCTATGGATTCAATATAGTGGTTCCATTTGAGGTCTGAGGACAGGGTAAGTCCGAGGAGGCGTAGTGTATTACTCTCCGGGAGAATCGCTAAATAAAAATAAACTAAATAAAATAAAAAACGAAAAAAAAAAAACGAAATGAGGTAAAGCTTATAATGGTCGGACAAGCATCCTGTTCCACAAAGTAGTGGTTCTTGGGAAGAAGCTACCTGAAGCTTCTTACATATGAAATTCGAAGAGAATTCAGATTATTCATCCCAGCGCACGTGATATAGCGAGTCTTAACTGCGGAGGTCTGAACTACTGAGGAATGTACTATGTAAGAACCTTTGCTATGGAAATAGCGATAGAGTAGCGAGATGCTTGTAAGGTGGAAAAATCATCAGCGAAACATTAGAGCCGTAGTCGAAGAATATATGTTCAATACAAAGTAACCTGACAGAATGTCGCGTACGTTAGGTCTTTGTCCGTTTAGCCCTGGCGCACCGTCACCAGCTTCCGTGATTCGCTACTGCTGCATGTTGTCTGCCGTTTGCCGTTTTTCATTGCCGCTGCTGCTGCCGCCTTGTCTGCCGCCGCCTCTGAAAAGAGCTGACGCCGCCGAGGCAAAGCAAAGTCGAAAACAACAAGATGTGCGTTGTGGTGCAGTGGATATCGACTCGGAACGATAAATCGGATTGCAGAGTTCGAATTCCAGTTGAATTCTTTGCATTCACTTACGCAGAAATTCCCCTTGGGAAATGTATTAATCCGTCTCTAATCAGTTATGGGTTAAATAACAGAACAGATTGAGTTCTATAGCCTTGGTTGGCAACCAGTCTACCGCAGAAAGCAATGGCAACCTACTGCGGGATAATCTTCCGCCCACTCAGTCATGTCGCTTTCGAAACATGATCGCCCAAAGCGTGTATCACGTATGGCACTTAGCTGACAGACTGAATAGTTGGAATCATGATTAAGGCTTCTACTGGTCATAAAGTGGAGGATCGGTTTTCTATTCTTATGAAGTAATAAACTGATCCCCCATTAATTGCTATGTAATAATATAATACATCGCTTTTCCTTTCCTTATTTATAAAACAGGACAGATTGGGTTCTATAGCCTTGGTCGGCAACCAGTCTACCGCAGAAAGCAATGGCAAACTACTGCGGGATAATCTTCCGCCCACTCAGTCATGTCTCTTTCGAAACATGATCGCCCAAAGCGTGTATCACGTATGGCACTTAACTGACTGACTGAATCCGACAGAGCACAGCCATTGTTATGCTTATTTTGAATTTAGAGTTATCCCTCCCCTTTTTCAGAGTTTTTGTTCTACGATACAGATTTCCTTCTCCCGGACTGGTCATCACCCAAGGTAGATAACCAGTCTTCTTTATTGTTTGGTATTTGTGCGAAAATAAGTGTAAAGAACTCGGTCGGAATTCGAATTCGACTCAGTACTTTTTTCCGAATCGCTAAATGTTGCATTACTGTGCATTCATAGCGATACCAATGATTAGATGGGATAATTTGTCGCATACAGATTGCTAATTTTTGACGGTTTGAGTCTTGGAGATGCCATCATTACGCTTTTCTTATCGTGAATATGTAAAGACATAGAGGAAATCACATGACCAACACCAAGACTACTAAATCCCAAGTAAACATTTCAGGGATGGTTTCCATAAATATTTGTAACGTTCCAAATATTCCAAGAAACTTTTGTGCCTGTTGTTTTATCAGTGGATAAGGCATTGCATAGGGCAAAAACTACTTTTCAGTATTATTGGCACCAGGGATACAGCAATGGCTAGAACGAGCAGAGAACTTCAGGCTTTATACGTTTCCCCTCTCCTAGAACGATGTATCAAATACAACCAGGGTTCATTCATTCATAAGAGCACCCTAAATAGGACTAGGAGTCCCTCAAACCTAGTGCTTTAACTGCGCACCTGGACACTGATCTAGATATATGTTTTAGGGTGGGGTTTCTTGAAATGAAGATATTGTTGCGTGTCTGTGGGTTTATGGTAAGTATCTGTGATGATGTAATTGTTTTTGTTTTTTATGAGTATGTCTAGCAATTCATAAAACAAAGACAATTGCATCATCACAGACATTTATCATAAACCCACAGACACCCAATAATATCTTCATTTTAAGAGTCCCCACCCTAAATGTTATCTAAAATCCTACTCTCTAGCAAATTCGCACAATATTAGCTGACGAAAGCGTTCGTATAATACACTTAGAGAAACTACAAAAAACGCTACAAATAAGAGGATATCTCACTCCACTAATAAGCAAGTGTTTCGAACTGGCAGAAGAAATACTATTAGAATCTCGCCGGAATAAAAAAGAAAAACATGAAAAAGAAGCAAACTTTTTCCCATTTTTTAAAGATAAAAAGACACCTAGAATTACTCAACAAAAAAGATAAAATAAAATAATTTCTAAAAACAACTAAATTAATTAAAAGCAAATGCCAACCCCAAAATTTTAAAAACATAATAACCTCATCAAAATTCGATAAAACACAACACAAACGGTCACAAAATGCAGCAAAGAAAGAGGTGGGATCTGCAATATAATAATAGAAGGAAACCCCTTCAAATTCAAAAACACATCTATACTCGAAATAGTAAATAGTCAGAGTAAAGCCTATCTACCAAAATGCAGATTATGACACGCTCATGATGTGGTAAGATATATTTATAAAAATACAGGCCTTCCCGCAACAAAACAACATGAAATAACTAACACACACACACACACACACACACACACACACACAATTCAAACGCCTTATAAATTAAAAATATTTTGCGAGCCCTTACGAAAAATAGTAATTCTGAATACCAAAAACAACAAACTTAGAACTTGATGACCCGTACCATATTTCTTATCACTAAAATGGAGAATTGTATACACACAAAATTTCGTGAGCCAGTGTAAAAAAGATTCTGTCCAATGAAAAGTGAATGATTCTCAAAACTAAAAAAAAAACTAACCGGTGTGAAAAAGCCAACAAATGAACATAAACTTTCCGACCTGAAGAGAGTGAACCTTGAACTCGAAACACGCGTAGCAACACAAATACCATTATGGACACTTATTATTTAAAAGGTAAGTAATATTAGTAATACTAATGACAATAAATCTACACTTTGAACAAAACGCTCACGGCTTCTCACACTTTTTTCACACACACACACACACACACACATATGCATATATATATCGTTATGTGAATTAATAAATATACATATGAGAATAAATACATGTCTGAAATTATTACTTAGATATTAATAAAACAGTGCTCAATGTAGTATAAACAGAGCTATTATATATATATTAATAAATACGCATATTATCCTACGTCGGTGGCATGACTCGGAGTTTCATGCGTTACGCAATCATCAGACTGGCCATAAGAGACTTGAATTCAATTTAGCTCGATGTTCGAGGAAGTTAAATTTTATAATGTGACGGTTCTATTTTTTAATTTATCAAGAGTAAAATTTAAATAGACAAAAATTACATGGGCATAAAAAATCAAAATTAAAATTTTAAATTAAATTGCAGAGAGATGAATTCAAGGGGCGTAATTCATAATTATTAATAGTAATATTAGTTAAGAAAGAAAGAAAGAAAGAAAGAAAGAAAGAAATGGAGTGAAGAAGAAAGAGACATACGTATAGAGGAATCTGTATCAATCAGAATCTAAGAATTAAAGTAAGCATTTTTCTATAGCAGCATTTGGTCATTAATTCACTTTTTTTGTTAAGTAGACTAGGATTATTTATATGGTTTAAGATGACGAGTTACATCTATCTTCTTTTTCGTTATAAGATTTGGTTTCCGAGTCGTGCCACCGACGTATGATAATATATATATTTATTAATATATATATGTATATATATATATATATATATATATATATGGGACAACGATATATAAATTTTATATATAAAGAACAATTTTAAGGAAAATATGAAAAAGTAGAAAAAGTTTTCGTGTGTAGTCCTATCAACGTAAACAACACTTTAAAGGATAAAACTCTTCACACGAAAAATTTTACAACTTAGTCCAAGCTCTCCCTAATATATATATATATATATATATATATATATATATATATATATGTGTGTGTGTGTGTGTGTGTGTGTGTGTGTGTGTGTGTGTGTGTGTGTGTGTGCAATTAGCTCTTATAAGGCGCACTTCCGGCCTCAAATACTTTTATAAGACGCACCCACGCCTTTTAAAAAGTCTTGTTTTTCGTCCTGCATACATACAAGCACACATACAGACACCTACTCATATTTGTAATTATGCTCATATATATCTAAATATGCGTGTCTTCAAAGTCATATCCCTGAGGTTGTGGCTCACCTACTATTCTTTTTCGTTATTATTTATGAATCGAAAAACCTTCATAGGAAACATAGTTGTGGTTTGATGTTGCTTGATCCACAGTCTAAAATTTAGTGTTTTATTTTCCTAAAAATGCTTGCAAGTAAAAATTAGCGAGCATGGTGTACTATTTTGTTCTGTATATGTAACTGTGTCGGGGATTTCAATAAGTCTTTGTTTAGGGGGTGTCAATTAGTCTTTTGTAGAGGGTATCAACAGTTCTTTGTGTAGGGTGTGTCAATATATCTTTGTGTAGTGGGTGTCAATAAGTATTTTTGTCGAGGGTGTTAATAGGTCTTTGTATAGGAGTGTCAATAAGTGTTTGTGTCGGGGGTGTCAATAGGTCTTTGGGTAAGGGTTGTCAATGAGTCGTTGTGTCGGGGGTGTTAATAAGTTTTTGTGTAGGAGATGTCAATAACTTTGTATAAGGGCTGTCAATAAGTCTTTGAGTAGGGGGTGTCAATAAGTCTTTGTATCAGGGGTGTTAATAGGTCTTTGTGTAGGGAGTATCAATATTTCTTTAGTAGGGGTTGTCAATAAGTGTTTGTGTCGAGGGTGTCAATAAGTCTTTATGTCGGGAGTGTCAATAAGTTTTTGTGTCAGGGCTGTCAATAAGTCTTTGAGTAGGGGGTGTCAATAAGTCTTTGTATCAGGGGTGTTAATAGGTCTTTGTGTAGGGGGTGTCAATAGTTTTTTGGGTAGGGGTTGTCAATAAGTCTTTGTGTCGATGGTGTCAATAAGTCTTTGTGTCGGGGGTGTCAATAGACCTTTGTGTAGGGGTCTCTATAAGTCTTTGTTTCGAGGGTGTTAATAGGTCTTTAGGTAGGAAGTGGAGGTGAAGGATTGACGCCAATGCGTGATTTCGATTTCTGTTCACTGGTTCCACTTTCTATACAGATGGCACATAAGCACACAGATGATCGTTTTTATTCCTCACATCCATTCATGAGCACTTCCACGTCCCGATTGTTTTGCATACATTTATTTCTCACACCTTGATCAACGTTAACACACGGGCGCGCAATAGTATTTGGGCTCCTGTGAGTTGTGATGTAATGAGTATCGGCTCGGAACGAGACATCGAAGAGCCGAGTTCGAATCCCAGTTGAATTCGATGCATTCACTTGCGCACAAATATCCTTGGGAAAGGTATGGATTCATCTCTTCCCCCTCCAACTATGGGTTGAATAGCAGAACAGATTAAATTGTCAATCAATCTACCGTAGAAAATCTACGGGAAAATCTTCTGCCTATAGTCAGTCAGGGATCGAAAGAAACATGAACACCTAAGTGTGTATCACACATATTGCCCTTGACTATAGAGGGATACTTTCGCTAACATAATCGATTCTCCAATTTTGCATAGTGTTATGGTGACTTACCCATATGACACATCGAACTCTTCCGAACTATATATAAGTAGCATTTCTAATTTGTACAGTAAGATATAGAGAGAAGAGAGTGAGAACTTAATCTATTTCAGCAGATAACTCTGACAGCCAGACAATCGTTCATTGGTATATGTTTGTACTACTGTCTTTGTAATATATTTGTTTAACACTATTCCGTCTTTGTATTTTTATTTCTGGCCCCAACAGAACCTCAACACCTTGGTGATAAGGCCACAACACTAAGTGATGTAGATCCTCACTGAACAACACATTATTAAATAACATCTGATATAGACACGTATTTGTTATAACTTCTGCTTCGTCCGTACAGATATACTAAAATATGCAAATAATTCTGTAACGTAATCATTGAAAGAAACGTCTCACATAAAAATTGTTTTTGCATACTCTTCTTCCATGTCAATACATTTAATTTACAGATGAATATGAGGATAGACTAAACAATATACAGAAGAAAAATTAAGATTAATATCCAGTCGATAAATACGAGGGAGACTATGAACTTTTTGACCCACTTTCGCAATCAGGGTTTACATACACGCAATATATTAATGTCCAGTTTAAATTCCAGTATAAATTTTTAAAGTTAAAATAGAAATTAATTAGGATTTACTAAAAAATCCGTTATAGATTTTAAAATTCGGTGTTAATAATCGATTTGTAAAATTCTTGTAATAATTAAGGGTTACTAAATCATCTTTTATTAATTATTGATTCATAAAAACCTGGTCTTAATTATAGATTTATTTAAAAAATCCGTTATAGAATATCGATTTATAAAGTTCCTTCATTAATTCTGAATTTATTTGGTTGTTACTTCAGAAATATAATTTTATTATTGAAAAATGAACTGTAGAAATGTTGAAATTAGTCAAAATACGGGCTTTGAGGATCTATGCACCTCTGCCATCGATCTACGAGATTATTTATTTCTCGTTGATAAAACGTTATTGGCTGTGATGCAACAAAATATCTGAAAGCTGATTCCACTTCTGGTTTGGACCTAAAAGTTTTACCATTTAGAAATGTGCATAAGTGCTTAGAAAATGATAATCAGTGGGTGAAAGATCAGGACAATATGAAGGATGTGGTAAACGCGCGTCTGTGAGTGAGAACTCATAGACTTAGGATGTACTCTTGCAGCATGTGACCTAGCATTATCGTGGAGTAGAATTGGATCACGTTGATTCATCAATGCAAGTCTCATTTTTTGCAGTCGTGCATGCATTTCAGCAAACTGACTGTAGTAAAGCCCTGCATTAATGCTCTGATTGGTTTCCAGAAAGCTGTAGTGGATAACACTAATTGTAGACCACCAGACAGTTACCATAATCTTTTGCTAGTGTAATTTTCGCTTTGGGAAATGTTTGAGACATTCATCACGATCATACCATTGACCTGATCATTTACGGTTATCATAAAGGATCTATTTTCATCACAAGTGAATATTCAGTCAAAAAAGTGATCATGGGTTGTACGCAGAAAAATCACCGAGCACACTTCAAAACGTCTAAGTTTTTGATTTTCTTTAAGATCGTGAGAAACTCATTTATCGGGTTTTTTATCTTGCAAATACTTTAAAATGGCATGAAACAGTTGCAGTGCTAACACCAAGCGTCTGAGACATTTGTATGGCACTTTAACGTGGGTTTTGCTCAAAAACTGCTTGCAATTTTTCACCGTCAATACTGTATGACTGTTCACTACCATCTTCATCTTCAAGGCTCTCATCAGCAGTACAGAATTTCTCGAAGCAACTTGTCCGATCACTTGTAGATATTGGCAGAAGTTTGGGAGGAACTGCATCATTCTTTATTTAAAAACCTGCATTCATTAGATTATTAAAAAACGTTATTGATGATAGATTCTTAAAATTATGGTGTTATTTATAGATTTACAAAAATCTGGTATTAATTATAGATTAATAAAAACCCGGTATTAATTGTAGATTTATAAAATTCTGTTTTAATGATAGATTTATAATAATCCTGTATTGATTATAGTTACTAAAACATCCGTCATAGATTTATAAAATCCTGTTTTATTAATTTCTAAAAAGCCGTTATTAATTATAAATTCATAAAGTCCGATATTAATTATAGATTCATAAAAATCGTCTAGTCATTATAGTTACTAAAAAATCTGTTATAGATTCATAAAAATCGTGTATTTATATAGATTCATAAAAATCCGTTATTAATTTTTGATTCATAGCAATCCTGTATTTATTAAAGATTTATAAAAATAAAATATTAATTATAGATTTATAAAAATTGTGTATTAATTATAGTTACTAAAAACCTGTTATAGATCTATAAAATTCTGTATTTGTTATAGATTGATAAAAATCCTGTATATATTATAGGTTCATAAAAATCTGGTATTTATTATAGATTCATAAAAATTTGTTATTAATTATAGATTCATAAAAATCCCCTTAATTCCTTTAATTAATTATAGTAACAAAAATCTCTTATAGAGGAATAAAAATCCTGTATTTATTACAGATTGATAGAAAACCATTATTACTTATAGATTCATGACAAACCTGTATTTAAAGATTCCTGACAATCAAGTATTAATTATAGATTTATAAAAATCCAGTATTAATTATAAATACTAAAAAGCCTATATTAATTTTTTAAATTGTGTGTTTATTATAGATTTATAGCAGTCTGTTATTAATTATAGATTCATAAAATTATGTATTAATTATAGATTCATAAAAACCCTGTATTTTTTATAACTTCATAAAAATCTGTTATTAATTAGAGCTTCATAAAATCTTGTATTTATTATAGATAAAAAAACGGTATTAATTATAGGTTTCTAAAAATCCTGTATTAATTATAGTTACTAAAAAGCTGTTATAGATTTATAAAATCCTGCATTTATTATAGATCTATAAAAATCCTGCATTTATTATAGCTTCATAAAAATCCAATATTAATTATGGATTCATAAAAAAAAACAGTATGGCTTATAGGTTCATAGAAATCCGAAATGTGACTAAAAAAATCTGGTGTCAATGATAGCTTTATAAAATCTAGTGATAATTCAAAGTCTTCTAATACACACAATCCTAAAAATGGGACGGTGATTATAAATGGTTTCAAGGTATATATGGCTATTGCTTTTCGATAGAGACGCGATTTGTTTGGCGCAAAGACATCGAAATTTCTGTGGTTCCCTCCACATTTTATTTTTGTTTCCTCTTTAACTGATATCTCTGCAGACGCCTTTTCCGTCACACATGTGATCCCCGTCTGCGTTCAGCGGATGGCTCGACTATTCTGTTCGACAGCTGTTTAGGGAAACGCGTGTAACGTAACTGATTTACTGACACGTGTTTTTTGTTTTCCTTCTCTCGCCATTTTTTCCCCTAAAGCATGAAACACACGCACTGTCCGTATTGTATGTCGTAGTGTTCGTGTGGCTGCGTCTCTGTGCATGTGGGCGTACATCAGGGAAGGTACATGTGTTCAATTCGTTTTAGAAGTAACCAGCCATTGGCAAATCATCTTCCGTTGGTACTTTCGAATTTGATTTAGTGGTAAAACAACGGACGAGAGGACATAACTTCCAATGAAGATGATAAGACAAAATGAAAAATCTATAAACAATGCGTTTCGACGAGAGCGTTAGCTCTCTTTGGCATCCTAATGTAAGAATGAAGCAAAGGCAAAACTGTATATGAGGCAAACTGTATTTGAGGCAAACTGTATTTGAGGCAAACTGTATATGAGGCAAAAAGGTAACTCCGAATATGCGTTGGAATATCTGAGGAAAAATGGAGACTATAAATTAAATTATCTTATCACATTCAATGTCAACACTCAAGAGAATGTTTGTCTGCCTGTCTGTTTGTTTTCCACACACACACACACACACACACACACACACACACATATATATATATATATATATATATATATATGTATGTGTGTGTGTATGTGTGTTAAAGCCTTTTTGTATCTTAGATTTTAAATAATTCCACAGAAACTAGAGTGCATTTTATGTATATAGTTGTACATACGTGTACGTATATACACACCCATATCAGCACACACACACACACACACACACACACACACACACACATATATATATATATATATATATATATATATAATCTTGAAAAAAATCTAAATTCTTGGATATTCTACAAATCCATGGGTAATAGATTCTTCGCAGCTAAAACAGTCGCTTCTCAGACCCAAAATCATACAACCATACAAATCTTATATATATATATATATATATATATATATATAGAGAGAGAGAGAGAGAGAGAGCCATTTTATGTATAGAAACTCCAAATCTAAAACCGCTTCAGCGTAAAAATAATTTCTTTTATTAATTTTAAATGCTCACGGTTTGTTTATATATGTTTTTTTTATGGGGGTGGAGGGGCTCGAAGAATTAGCTAAAAATCCATATAGTTTTCCAGATTTTTACTATTTGCCAATATTTAGTATTTACGGCAGTTATAATATTCCACAATCCACTTGAAAGCACATTGAAGCTATATTTGTATTTCCAAATCAGTTACTGGAAATAGGAAAATAAACCATTTCCTTACAGGATACATTCAGCATTTATTGAAATGATGTTTGAAAACATTTGTTACTCTTCCTCAGCTCATAACTCCTCATTGTAATCAAATGTAAACTCCATAATCCTTCTTATGACTGTATAGGTCTACAACAGGACTGATTTGGTTCTGTAGCTTTGAGTAGCAACCGGTTAGGAGAATGAATTTAAAATCTCCAACTATGGATAAATAACAGGACCGCTTTGGATGGCAACAGGACTAGGAACATGAAAAGCACTAAATTCAAAGCCTATAACTATGCATAAATAGTAGAGTCATCTAGGCTCTCTAGCCATGGTTGGTAATCAGACTAGGAGAAGGATAACAGAATTCAAATCCAGAGTCGGTCACTAAGACAGTGCGTTATAATGTTCAGTTTTGTTCTGGTAATTCTTATAACGATGCCGGTGTCAAGTTGGATTGGCCTCTGCCTTTTCCTTAAAGAACATCTGTGGTGAGGAGAGGGGAGATGTACTGAATGGACAATTGTATATCTCTCATAAAGAAAAAACCTGCCCAGGCAGGCGCCTTGATGAGGACATACTTCGTCGGGCGCAGATCTCTGGTCTCTCGAGACCGACAGATGCCATATGAGACCATAGGTCTACAGACTTGAATTCAGAGTTGTCTTTCTCTTAAACTGGATACCAATCACGTCTAACGACTAGATATTCCAGTCTATCTTATAATCTAAACCAGAACTATGAAAATAATGTATAGATTCATAATTTCCAAAAGCTTACTTGTTCGAAAGTGAATCTAACGAACACAAACGGAGGTCACACAATGTTCACCTCACCCGAAGGATGAAGGCTCAACGCTTCTATCTATAAAAAAAAAGACAAATTACAGAAACATTGACGACCCCCTCATCG
>JBBBDQ010000886.1:1960000-2030000 GCA_037127315.1 Ascarosepion bandense | reverse complement strand
ATGCACATAGTCCTCTGCAAACTGAAGGAAGAGTTTGATCCGTTCTTTACTAGGGGCATTAACGAGAATGCGAACACAGCAGATTAGGCAGGAATTTGAACTCGGTTCGATAAATTCACTTACCTAAGACCCGCAATAATAATGTATACGTAGGTATGTTGATAAATTTACTGATTAATGATGAAACAAGTACTTTGTTTAGATAACAAATGATAATTTATCAACATTATCACCTTCTTTGTCAATGCACTTAATTCACTGGTGAATATTAATCACATTGGCCGAACATTACAGATTTAAATTTCCAGATCTAGATTCAACTAATACTGATCAGGTTAGAGACATATTGATTCAACACAGGTAAATATTTCTGAACACATTAATTTTTTTTTATATTTGCATAAAACGCGTTGGTTCTTAAATGAGAAACTTTGTTGATGACACTTGATAAATAAGTTGATAATAAAAAACATTTAAATTAATAAAATTATAATGACCAAAACTTAACATTGCATCACTGCATTTAAAAAAAGGAAAACAAGCAAACCAAAACGCTTCACTTTTGCAAAGATCATTAAAAGAGCCAATAATGTCATAGAGGATGTGCGTTGTGGTCCAGTGGATATAGGCTCGGAACGAGAAATCAGGGAGCCGAGTTCGAATTCCAGTTGAATTGATTGCATTCACTTACGCGCAAATACCCTTGGGAAAGGTGTTAATCCGTCTCTTCCTCCCAGTTATGGGCTAAATAACAGGACAGATTGGGTTCTATAGCCTTGGCTGGCAACCGATCTACTGTAGAAAGCCATGGTAAACTACTGCGGGATAATCTTCTGCCCAATCAGTCATGTGTCTTTCGAGACATGATCGCCCAAGCGTGTTTCACGTATGGCACTTACCTGAATGTCATAGAGAGGATGCGTACGTGACGGCCAACGACTTAAAGTTCCTAGTCTAGTTGGTTACATTCGTCTACGCATTTGAAGAATAGTTATGAATGCATCTTTTGAAATGTGGACGAAATAACAGGGTAGCATCATTTCACCCTTTTACACCCAATGGTGTGTAGGGCAGTAACCTTTTGTTACTGTTTCCATAACAAACTGTTTTTTATGGGGCAGGGTTGTTAGCCCTGGCCCAACCCCCAAAACTGGAATGCCGGTGGACCATTCTTGGCCCTTACGTTTACAGTACCTGGTATTCCCAAATGGTTACCCATCTAAGTACTGACCAGACTCGATGCTGCTTAACTTCGGTGATCGGACTAGAACCGGTGTATTTAATACGATATAGCCGTAGACAACAGGGTAGACTGGGGGGTTTATAGCTTTGGAAGGTAAGCAGTTTTGAGAAGGAAAACTCTAAATTCCAAACTGTGGATAACTTTCTGTCAAGATGGATTGTCAGTTCACAGATAATCTATCTCTTCTGCCATTCATCAGTTATGTCAATTAGCATTGCAGGCAGGACTTTGTAACCTTGGTTGGTAACCAGTTTAGGAGAAGAACAACTCTAAAAAAAAGAAGTAATTTCATAACGTGAAAAACATACTTACCGTAGAAACCTAATATGTTTAGTCCGTAACCTCATACTCCACAATTGGAATGTACGGAACAGAGAGAGAGAGAGAGAGAGAGAGAGAGAGAGAGCGGAAGAGAGGGGGAGAGATGGAAAAAAGAGAGAGGGGAACAGAGAGACAGCCAAAAGAGAGAGTGGAGACAGATAGATAGAAAGAAAGAGAGAATGGAGAGAGATAAAGAGAAAGGAAAAAAAGAGAGGGAAAGAGAGAAATAAAGAAGGAAAGAGGTGTAAAGAAGTGAGAGAGGAAGAGAAAGAAAGAAAGTGAGATGGAAAGAGAGAAAGAAAGAAAGAAAGAAAGCGAGAGAATGAATGAATCTCTTCGAAATCATTTTCCCAACAAAAAACGCGTTTCCTGGTGCAGTGGTTAAGACGGCGTCGAGCGACAGACGCCTGGTTTAAATCGTCATTAAATATTTGCTATTTACATTGTGTGCCGTTACAAAGTAGCTTGATTTTAAAGGATCGAGTCTGTCACTATCAATAATACAGTGTTTAGTCTCAAGCAGAATTGAACCGGTATAATTATAAGCGCATGGGTTTTGAAATAAACAGGACGTTTTATCAGAACATAAAGTCAGTTTAATTGCTGCGTGTTGTGGATATGATTTGTGTTAATGACAGCCATTTCACAATCGCTCGACATCGGTTTATGTATGCGTGTTGTGTGTGTGTCCTGCGCACGTATCTATGCGGGCATGCAACTGGCATCTGTAAATTCGAAGAGCAAAATACACAATTTCAGCAGCTGCGAGGAAGTATATTCCGCGGTATTGAGATATAAAAATAATGGTTTAAGACTCCCGGAACCCAATCTCTAAAGTTTAAAAGAAAAGCGAAAAAAATGGCAAGATGAAAGATTCGGCATCACACATTTTGACATTATACATTTAATGATATCCATAAATATATATATATACGTGTGTGTGTGTGTGTGTGTGTGTGTGTGTGTGTGTGTGTGTGTGTGTGTGTGTGAAGTCTTTTTGTGATGCAGTGGATATCGGCTCGGAACGAGATATCGGGGAGCCGAGTTCGAGTTCCAGTTGAATTCCTTGCATTCACTTACGTGCAAATAACATTGAGAAAGGTATTAATCCGTCTCTTCCCTCCAGTTATGGGTTAAATACCAGGACAGATTGGGTTCTATAACCTTGGCTGGCAACCAGTCTACCGTAGAAAGTAATGAAAACCTACTGCGGAATAATCTTCTGCTCAGTCAGTCATGTCTGGAAAGAAACATGATCGGCCAAGCGTGTATTACGTATTCCCTCAATACTGTTCTTAATATATATAACATATATATCATTACTTTATATATATATATATATGTGTGTGTGTGTGTGTGTGTGTGTGTGTGCGTGTGTGTGTCTGTGTGTATACACACAGTGCGATGTGTAGATTTTATATTTTTAATTTCGCCCATGCGCATTGTTTTTTATTTTGTTACCTGCACAGTATAGTAAGTTCAGTTGGGCACCATCTGTGAGTCAAAGAGAAAGAGAACCATGACGCAATTCACTTCGCCAGAAATTTGGAAATGGTATGGTGTAATGCTTAGCCGAAATACTTAATACAAACATTTCAATGTGTTTGCTTGTCAGTCTAAGGACTGTGTAGATGATTCAGAAAGATTTGGATGAATTTAATTACGAAGGTTTTTGAATTGATCCCTAGTGATAGTGTCGTTATGCCTTCATTCGTCTTCTCACTGGGCCTCAAGCTCAATACAGAGGTCTACACAACGTGCTTTGAGAAGGTTTTCTGCCTTTGATAAAGAGGGTAGCTTCTGGTCTGGCAACAGGACTCTGCACAATGCAGGAGGACCCATTCATGACAGCCAGGCGAATTCTGCTACTACATAACTCCTTACATTCACCAGAGTGCAATCCCCTTCATTATCATATGTGGGGCGCTGTTGATCGAGAGACCAAGAAAACTCTTTGTAACACCAAAGATGAACTGAAGGCAAGGTATTCGGCAGCTTCACTAACTTAAATAAGTAGACGGTCTGGAAGACATGAAGGAGATTTCGAAGTTTTCTTGATTTATAAGTTCACATGAAATATTATATATCTTAACCACAATACCTCATCTGCCTTTTTAACAAAATTTCCAAAAAAAAGGAATACTTCCTAAATACAAAATATCTATACAAATCCATAGGAACTCTATACATAAGTGTTGGGGAGTCACCCCTTTTCACACACTCTATGGACTCTTCCATGGTATACAAATAATCCTTCCTACACAGAACGGGTTGTTGTTAGAGTTGCTGAGACTCTTCAACTATAACACTGTCAGCACTCTGCCTTCGGGTAGAGGGCGCTCTCTGCTTCCGAGCAGAGAGCAATAACCCAGTCGTGGTTCCGCCGAAGGGTAGAAGCACGACTGGGAAAAAATAGACAGACATTTTTTGGCCGGGCCATATAGCCCGGAAATCCCAGTCTTAACTGAACATGTGTCACATGTTGCCCTTACTGGGAGGGACAACTAAAGATAGTTGTTAGAGTTGTTGTTTGTCAGAGCAGTTGAACCGCTGATCGTTGGTCAGCAAAAATATAGGCTATTACACGGACTTACTTCTTGTATATATTTGACTCCTACTAACAAGTATTCCTGAATCTACTAACCGTGTACAGGTTGTATATCTTTTATTCAATGTACTTACATTTTTCCTCTCATATCTGTTTTTGTTATTATTATATTGTGTGATTTTCTAAAAAAGAATCCACAACAATTTGGCGACGAAGATTCTTACAAGTTCACGCGGAGGAAAATACGTGTTGCGCGTCACTCGCCACAACAATTTGGCGACGAAGGATTCGTATAAGTTCACGCGGAGGAAAAATACATGTTTCAAGCTAGTCGCCAAACAACAATTTAGTGACGAAGGATTCGTACAAGATCACGCAGAGAAAAAAATACATTCTCACCAAACAACAATTTGGCGATGAGGATTCTAACAAGTGCACACGGAGGAAAGAAAGACGTTGTCACATCAGCCGTAAAGAGCAAATTGGCGACAAAAAAGAACGAACTTACGCATAACATCAATAAAAAACAACTTAGCGTCGAGGACCTCGAAAATCACATAAGAGGAGTCAACAACATCAAATTGGCGAAACAAATTCGCGCACAAGTCGCACAACAAAATTGTGACGATTTTTTTCTCTCCCAGCTGAATCACTTTAACATAGTGTGCTACAAACTAACTCAAACAAGTCGTCCACAAACAAGTTGTCGACACTAATACCGAAAAGAAAATATGAAAGATTTTCAAAAGGGAATACTCGAAACTATAAAGAGAACCGAAGAAAGACAATGTCAATTAGAAATAAGACAAATGAAAATGCCAAAGGCTAACGAAATAAGACAAACAGAAATACAAAAGAGAAAAATAGAGATGCAAAAGCAAATTGAAGAAAGACTAATTGAAATGCAAACGGCAAACGAGGAAAGACAAACACAACTGCAAAAAATGTTATTAAAATTAACAAGCACAGCCCTGGATAGGAACACGAAGAAGGAGGAGACATTTCCACAAGATGCGGTGTGAAACGCGATTGAAATTTCTAAATACTCAGTTGAGGAAGATAAAAATTTCGGAGAGTATTACAGGCGATACGAGGATATTTTTAATATCGACTGTCAGCACTGAAGTGAGAAGAAAAAAATTAAGACTTCTACTCAGGAAATTAGGCACAGACGAACACACCAAGTTCGTAGACTATATTCTCCCTAAAAAAAAACCGAATGATCTAACGTTCGATGAGGCAGTGACAGGCCTCACAGAGCTACTTAGCCCATTGATCTCGTTGTTCTATAAAATGTAGAAATGCCTTAATCTCAGAAAAGACGAAAACGAGGACTATTCTACTTTTGCAGCTATCGTCAATATACATTGTGACGATTTTCAATTGTCAGAACTTAACCCAGACAATTTCAAGTGTCTCATATTTGTCCAAGGACTAGTTGCTGCTAAAGACAGCGAAATGAGGAAACGCATGCTGACCAAACTGCAAAGTGAGCCACGTCTAATATTACAAAAATTGTCAGAAGATTGCCAGAAATGCCTCAGCATAAAGAAAGATAGCAAGGACATTGAAAAGTCAGAAGTAGCGTACATTCGAAAGGTAAAAAGAAATTTACGTTTTGTACCCTCCCCACAGACAAAACAAAATTATAATGCCGAAGAGAAAAAATACAGCACTACGGTTGATAAGAATCCAGTAAAAAACAAGCCTTCCTCTTCTGCATAAGGAGACGGTCTGGAAGAGATGAACGAGATTTCGAAGTTGATGGCATTGGTTTAAAGAGTGTCTTTTTAAAAATAAAAATTGCCGAGCATGTGGTAAAATGGGCCACAAATCTACGGTATGCAGAAATAAAAATCAATCTAGTAGGGTAAGGTCTACTAGAGTGGAGGATGAAAATAAGGAAAATATCAGAAAATACGTTGAAATGGAAATTCTGAATAAAAAATTAAATTGCAACTGAATTCTGGATCTGATTTGACGATTATAAACTTACAAACATGGCAGAATTTAAATAGACCGACCATGCTACACACTAAAAAAATTGCTAAATCCGTAACGGGGAAAATTATCGAAGGCGAAATTATAGTGAACGTAAAATTCCGGGCAGAAATAAAAAAATTAAAAATCAGAAGAACCAACAGGAACCGGAAGTTCACAGAGCCTTTGATTATAGATCCAAAGAAATTATAGATTATAGATCCAAAAAAATATTAACCTTTCCTAAAAAGAAGCTAGGGAGGGTGGTGTTGGGGAGTCACCCCTTTTCACACACTCTATAAACTCTTCCATGGTATGCAAATAATCCTTCCTACACAGAACGGGTTGTTGCTGTTAGAGTTGTTGTTTGTCAGAGCAGTTGAACCGCCGCTCGTTGGTCAGCAAAATATAGGCTATTACCCGGACTTACTTCTTGTATATATATGACTCCTACTAACAAGTATTCCTAAATCTACTAACCGTGAACTCGTTGTGTATTTTTTATTTAATATACTTACATTTTTCCTCTCACATCT
This sequence comes from Ascarosepion bandense, assembly GCA_037127315.1. Taxonomy (NCBI): domain Eukaryota; kingdom Metazoa; phylum Mollusca; class Cephalopoda; order Sepiida; family Sepiidae; genus Ascarosepion; species Ascarosepion bandense. Next base: position 2,023,372 of record JBBBDQ010000886.1, on the reverse strand, counting down.
GTTTTGTTAATATTATATTCTAAACAAGAATCCACAGCAATAAGTTTTAAAATTTATTTAAAAATGGAAAATGTTTATTGAAGATTTGATTTTAGTTTCACTTTCAAGCTAAAAGATTATCTTTAATATTTCCAGTAAACATTAATACATTCTTGTCTCTGAAAACTAATCTAAATGGACTAGAAGTTTTCATTTTGAAATCACTAAACATCACTGATTTTAGCGCCATTTTAGCTGTCATCGCAATGTAACCATCTTCATTAAAAGATCTTTCAAAAATAAAAAGTACTTTCTAAAGCTTTACTTTAAAAACATTAGCTGATTTAAAATTAATTCGTCTGATTTGAAACATATTATTTTCTTTTACATTAAAATATCGCAGAAAGGAATTTTTTTAACATGGAGGTAATTGTTTATTTAAAGTGTTAACAGCTTAAGAGCTTGACTGATAGGCGAAAGTTCATTTTACTTTTCAACGTTGTATCTGTAAAAATTAGTTGTGAAATATAATGTAAGCTCATTTTTAACTACCCGGTAATATTCAACATTTAGGAAAATATTCTAAATAAGTTAATGTTTTATTAAACTTTAGGTACTTGGCTTTAAATTTACTATAGTTATCGCTCTTGTTTTCTGATAATGTCGTTTAAAAACGGCAGTATTTGCAAAAATTGGTATAGACAAATTTTATTAAAAATTCTACTAAAAATATTGGGGTTCAATGAATTGTACTGATGTTTTCCATTTATAAAGATTTTTACTTAATAAGAATATCAGCTAGTCGGTAGAAGTTTTTAAATAAATTTAAAAGATTTAGTTAATACTTCATGAATAATTCTAATATAATTTTTAAAAAAAATGTAAACCATTCTTATAAAAATTCGTTATTCATCGAACATTTTTTTCTTGTGAGAATAATTCTCACTATATATCTTATTCATGAAAGGAATTAAATTTTCCTAATTGAATAATGCCTTAGTTTTATTGCGTTTTTATTTTACTATTTAGAAAGTTTTGGTCCTAATGTTAGATACTCAACAGTCGGTAAATTGATAAATATGTTGCTGTCATTTTAGACGACATATTGATATAAATATTTTGTGGTTATTTTTTACGGTACGGGCCCAATTGTAATAGCATAAAGATTTCGACAATAAAAGTTTGTTTTTATTGTTTGGGGGCATTTTTTTCATCGTAGCTTATTATTTAGTGAATAATTGAATATAACTATATAACTATAACTATAACTATATATATATATATATATATATATATGAATATTTATTTGTTTAACATTATTATTTTTAAACAAATAAAAATTCAAATATATCGGCTAATGCCAGTTTCGTAAATTTCTGTATACTTCCGTAACATATATATATATATATATATATATATATATATATATATATATATATATATATATATATATATATATATCGTCAGTGTTAATATTGCTTAACAGAATTTGGTTAAAAGAATTCTTTCAACCGTAAACTTTGGGGATGTGTATTGTAGTAAGGATGTGCATTGTGGTACAGTGGATATCGACTCGGAACGAGAAACCGGGGAGCCGAGTTCGAGTTCGAATTCCAGTTCCAGTTCCAGTTGAATCCATTGTATTCACTTAACTGACTGATTGTAGTGTAATGGATATCGGCTCTAGAGAAGAAATCGGAAAGTCGAATTCGTTTTCTACACTTGATGTAGATAACTTCTAGATTTTTAAGTTTTCGTTTATTATTTTCTTGTCTAAGTATACATGTTAGACAAGAAAATAATAAACGAAAACTTTAAATTCTAGAAGCTATCTACATCAAACAGCTTAAATCTAGCTTAAATAAAATAAATTTCCACATCTCTACTAACATACTCCAATGCCTATAATCGCCGGGAGAGGTCATAGTTACTAAACTTACCCCCTCTACCCATAGTAGCAGTAGCTCGCAGTCCAATTCTCTCATGCCATTATACCCTCATGTGACCAAGAACCACACCACCACCATTTCGTCACCGTCTGCGGCCATCCGCCACACTAAAAATGGACTTATCTCTTTGGTTTAATTTTCTTTGTTTAATTCCATTTTGTTAATAATTTAAATGTTCTATGTTCACTATATATTGAATGTTCATTTTTTGATAATGGCTTGTGTAAGCCGAAAAAAAATCAACAATTACTGCGATTTCTTGTCGTCTTTTAACGATGGCACTATCAAGATTATCAGATTATACGAAAGGATCTTACACAAAATAAATAGACAGAACTTGTTTATATTATTCAATGAAACCTGTATTAATGAAAAATGCTGCCAATATATATATGTGTGTGTGTGTGTGTGTGTGTGTGTGTGTGTGTGTGTGTGTGTGTGTGTGTGTGTGTGTGTGTGCGCGCGGATACATATATGTAAATAATCATACAAAAACAACTACATATAAATAGATACTAATATATATATATATATATATATATATATATATATATATATATATATATATATATACAGCTCTTTGTATATTTGAGTGTACCCTGAAATGTCTGCATGTATATATAAGACGGTAAATGGTGGGAAATGAAAGAGAATCTTTATTTCCGGCGTCCTCTCAACTATTGAATAAACTTTGCGCTTCTTACCCTAATGTGAGAATTTCAACCCTTGCATGCGGAAGTCGGCCACACGTGTGCATCTATAAGCTTTTCACAAAAGCCGCAAGTGTTTTTCAATTGATGACAGTAAACGACAACAGAAAGAAAACACAAACGGGTTGACAGACCATTGAACTGCGTTTAAGAAGTAAAAAAAAAAGTGCACTGGTGATCGCAACACAAAATAGGTATCATTCTGTTTGCCTAGAAAAATAAAAAGGAAAAAAGAGTGTGAGAAAGGACACGCTTATTTTTATTTTTTTTTGTTAAGAGATTAAAAGTTTGAAAGCAGGGAATTTTTTGGTGAAATTATTATTATGCTCAAGCCCATGTTTATTTAGGAATTAATTAAATATGCATAAGGTACTTATTTGACAAATATCGAGATGTCAAACTTCGTTTCCACCAAACTAAGTATTAGTTCAAATATTTTTAGTCACGGGTTTAATATTTTTCTTGTCTCTTTATTAAACAACCACAAGAGTAAAAAAAAAAAAACAGAAAAAGAAAACATTTCAGTGCCATATTCTTTTAGACTGTAGACGATGGTGGCCCTCCTCACACTTCTTTTATGACAAGGTTCAATAAACAAAAATAACGTTGTGTCAAATAAATGGGTTTTCTTTTGAAACTGCTATTATTCTATATAATTACGTTAATTTTTATTGTTTTAAAAGGATTTTTTTTAATATCTTAAAAGACCGAAACATCGTAAATATGACAATAAAGATAGGGACAACAGTCCGAACAATGAAAATAGTGTAAATAAAACCCAAATGAAAGTGGATTTATACGTCATTTTTCACGCCTTTCAAATGATTTTAGTGAATTTATGCGCCAAGTGCAAAAAAATTAAGGAAATACCCGGAAAATGCATTTGTCAAACTTTATGCCAGTTACTCGTTGTTATGGTTACATTTTCTTTTATAAATTTATATAAAATATTCTTCTAAGTTATTTCCTTATATTGTTGTAGTGCAGCTGGCACCCCTCTGTCAGTCTCAAAGATGAACTGGTCTATGGACAGAAATAGCTATATAAATAAAGATTAATAGCAGTCAGGTATACGGAGTGTCATTGATATTCTGAGGGGATCGACTGAGTGCGTCAGTCGTTCACTTTGTTGGACTCTCTGCCTTCGTGCGGAGTGGAACCCAGATGAGGCTCCGCCGAGAGGTGGAGTCTCGTCTGGGGGAAAAGCAGACAAGAATTTTTCATCCGAGTTTACAGGCTCGGTGTTCCCACTTTAAATATCCTTGTACCGCATATGGAGAAGTGGTTGATACCATGGAGTGTCATTGACATTCTGAGGGGGGGATCGATTGCGTACATCAGTTGTTCACTTTGTCAGATTTCCTACCTTCGGGCTGAGAGCAGCCCAGACGAAGCTCCCCCGAAGAATAGAGTCTCGTCTGGGGAACAGTAGATACAAATTTTTGTCCGAGCTTACAGGCTCGATTTTACCCAAGATAATTGGCCTTGTGCTGCATCTACCTCGGGCTTCCATCCACGTGGGGAGATCGTAAAATTACGGAGTGTCATTGACATTCTAAGGGGACCGACTGCATGCCACAGTCGTTCACTTTGTCGGACTCTCTGCCTTCGGACGGCGAGGAACTCAGACGAATAGTAGAGTATCGTTTGGTCTGAATAGACAAGAACTCGACTTGGACTTAGTCAGGGTCTACGTGATATTTTTGGCTGAGCTTAAGGACTCGGAAACCCACTTTAATTGCTGCATCCGTTTTGGACATCCTCCTTATATTGGGTAGGTGGTTGATACCATGGGGTGTCATTGACATTCTGAGGGAATCGACTGCGTGCGTCAGTCGTTCACGTTGTCCGACTCTCTTTCTTCGGGCGTAGAAGAACCCATTTGATAACTGGCCTTGTGTCGCATCTACCTCGGGCTTCTGCTCACATAGAAGGTTGTAAATAATACGGAGTGTCACTGACGATTATTATAGGACTGTGTTCTCTGCAACTCGAACAACTTAAACTTTCCTCTATTCTAATTATTGTTGTTCTGTCTTATCTGTGTTTGTCTTGTTTGTACTTAATATCCATTAGCATGGATATTGTGCTGTAAATACTTCAGCACACATCATCTGATATTGTTCTGCTATTTGCAATACATCAAATATAATAAATAATGAATATTTGATTCTTTTTTTTTTAGAGTAAGGTTTACTCTGTACAAGGCCCGGTAGCTACTCAAGGTAGGGCTTAAAATTAAAGAGTAGTTTATACGTATAGAAGAGGAAGATAACGGTTAACTCTAGACTTGAACAGGTTAAGATTGTAGTGATCGAATAAACATCATTTTGGGAATCTGTTCCACAGAGCAGTAGTTCCCGGGAAGGAGTTGTTCAAGTAGACGTTACTTCTCACTGATGAAATACGGAAGGAATGTAGGTGGTTTGCTACAATGTAAATGGCATGGCGGGTCCTGTACGTGAAGGATAAGACTGGTAGAATCAAAGAATTTAATTCAACCGAGTATCTTCCATGGAACTGTAAAAAGATGCGACCTTGCTTAGAAGTACTACTACTGCTGGTCAGTACTTAGAAGGGTGACCGCTTGGGAATACCAGGTGATGTAAGCGTTTAGTGACGGATGTGCGTTGTGGTGCAGTGGATATCGGCTTGGAAATAGAAATCGGTGAGCCGAGTTCGAATTCCAGTTAAATACCCTGCATTCACTTAAACACTGGTACCCTTGGGAAAGGTATTAACCCGTCCCTTCCCTCCAGTTATGGGTTAAATAACAAGGGAAGTACTTGGGAACACTGCCCTTAAAAACAAAATCCCAATGAATCTTGATACTATAAACAAACAAAAGAAATAAACTAAATAAAACAAATCAAAACGATTTTCAGCAGTAAATGACCTAATGAAGGTTGATATTCTGGTTAAATGAACCAACCGACCACCTCGTTTTACGTATACGTAAAATGTTTCTGTTTAATTTAGTCATCTTCTGCTTCACTTTTTCCAGTTGTCCACAGTTGTTCAACATTCTAAGGTTCCATGTCCCAAAAGGAGCCCTGTGTTTCACTAATATAAAAAAATCTTTTAGCAATGTAAATTAATCTCTTATAATTTAATAAAATTACGTGAAGCAGGGTGACAGATATAAAAAAGAATATTTTTTAGAAAGATTAATAATAGTAATTTAAAAATTAATTAAATTCATTTTAATAAGTTTTCAGTTTCCTTTAAATCCAGCAAGTATTTGATTTTTGCAAAAATTTTCAAATTAATGTTTTTCACCAGAAACAAAATTAGTCTTCTAATATTACATTATCCATAGTAAATTCTGATGAAAATTTGGTCACCTGCTGACGAAAAAAAAAAAGAAGGTTTTTACCGAGACTTCGAACATGTTCTTCTATGAGCCTTGTTCTTTCAGGACGTAGGCGATCATGGCCTTCCACGTCTCCTAATCCCTGGTGGCTCTTAGCACACTTTCTGCTGCTACAACATACAGTACTCGTTCTGCTATTCACCTGCTCAGGCCAATCAAGTACGTTACACGCTGTTTTCCCCTGTCACTACTTCCCTCTATCTGGCCTGTTGGTATCAAGTTCTCTAAGCCCTCCTTCCTCATTGCATGTCTCAGGAACTTCAGCTGTCTCTTCCTGATGCTCAGTATTAATTTCCTTTTCGTTTCCATCTTTTCCAAAACCTCATCATTGCTCACATACTCGATCCATGATATCCGCAGCATCCTTATGTAAAACCACATTCCAGCTGCTTCAAATTTTTCCTTCATCTTCGATGATATTGTCCAGCATTCACTGCCATATTGAAGAACTGACTTTCCATAGCAATCCAGTACTCTCTTCTTTGTTTCGAGCAAAACTTTCCAGCCTCTCAATACTCTAATCAGCTTCTGGAATGGAATGTGTCCTTCGCCATGCCATTTCTCCTTCGGATCTCTGTGTCGCACTTTCCGTCTACTGCTATAACACTTACCAGTTATTTAAATTTTTTACTTGCTTCATTTTAGTATCCCCCACCTGTATTTGGTATTTTGGGCTGTCCTTTTTGCTGATGGCCATGCATTCGGTTTTCTTGCAGTTTATTTGTAGTCCTTTCTTGTCACTCTCTTCAGCTACCTGCTGTAACAGATATTGTAGTTTCCTTTCCGTGTTTGCTATCAGCAGTGTATCATATGCGTACCTTATGTTGTTCAAATTGAATTGTGGGCTCTGATTACAAATCCTGGCATAACATCTAGGGTCCTCAAAATAGTCTCGCAGTACAGGATAAATAGATCCGGTGAAAAGACACAGCCTTGTCTTACGCCTCTTTCTATCTTTGTGTATCGGCTGAATTCGTTACGTGTCCGTATGCTGCCAGTAGAGATTCTTGATGACTCTTATGTCTTTCCTAAATATGTCGAGGCTGCTGAGCATCTCCATCAATTCTTTGTGGCGTATTTTGTCGGACGCCTTTGCATAATCGATAAAACATAAGTGCACGTCCTTCTTCACTTGTATTGCCTTTTCGGAGAGCATCGTAATCATAAATATGGCGTTCCTTGTTCCAGTGTCTTTGACGAACCCGCTCTGTTCTTGTCCTATCTCTAGCCTGATTCTGCTACTCGCTCTATTCATCAGGATTCGGACGATCAGTTTTGTTATATGACTCATTAAACTGATTGTTCGGTGGAGTTCGCACTCGTTTGCACCTGGCTTCTTAGGCAGTGCTATGAAAATCGACTTGCTTAGGTCGTCTGGTATTACACCACTATTATAAATTTCATTTATTATTTCTGTTATTTTCTCTCTGCCGAATTCTTCCAAGGCTATCATCAGCTCTATTACAATGCCATCTGGTCTAGCTGCTTTGTTTCTATACAGTTTGGCCATTGCAGCTTCCACTTCGGATTTTAATATTTCTGGTCCGTCCTCATCTTTGCGCATTATTGGTTGCTATCTCTTGTCGTGGAAAAGATTTTCTTTTATATTTTGCCCATCGCTGGAAGTATTTCCTCTTTCTGAAATATGATCGTTCCATCCTTGGATTTTATACATCCTGCTGAGGTGCAGGTTTTTGTTCTCTCAGTTCACTTATTTCGTTATGCATGTCTGTTTTCTTAGTCCTGCCCAGTCTCTCTAATTCTGCATATTTGTCATTGAGCCATTCCTCTTTAGCCTGTCTGCATTTGCTCCTTATTTTCTTGTGTAGTTTCCATGTCTTGGCATCATCATTTTCTGTTTCCTTCGCATCATGCTGAGAAACTCTTCAGTAATCTACTCATTTTTTCTTCTGCGTCTAATTTCCTTTGGTGCAATGTTGTTTGCTCATGTAACTAATGCTTCCTTTAGCGAGTCCCATTTCGAGTTTCCTTTTCCAATTTGTTCTTCGTATTTGTTTTTCACGCTGTTAGTGTATTCTTTCTGCAGGTTGAGGTCATTCACGAGTTTGTTGAATTGCAGTCTTGGTGCTGCACTAGGCTTCTTCATTCCCAGAGTTTCACTCTTAGTTTGCAGATGTTTGAAATGTGGTCGCTTCCATAGTTGGCACTTGGATAGGTTTTGCATTGAACCACTGCATTTCTGAATCTAGAAAGGATTAAAAAATAATTTGATGTTTCCTCATAATACTAACATAAATATTTTGACGGCAAAACTTTTTCATCATATTATGCTGTTTTTTAGCGAATTAGTGAAGGTACCGAGTACCTCCAATTCTACTCCAACAGTTTCTTTTCTCTCAATTCTGGTTGTGGAACTTACTTCCGTTGATTTGCTTCGCTTATTGTTACCATCTCCAAAGATTTAAATGCAATGTTAATTCCTGTTTTCTATCGCCTGGAATCCCGTTCATCTATTATAATTTTTTCAATAACTCTTCTATCCAGTCTTTTGTCTCACTGTAAACCCTGTGCACATGTCACGGTCCTGCCTTGCTTCGGGTAAAATGATAAAAAACAAAAATAGCAACTGTTAGATAAAGACTTTGAGATTATAAAACAACAAAAAAATTGAAAAATGATGCAAAAAATAAATTAAATTTTGAAACAACACGACACACACTTCGAATTCGGCATGAACCTGCTCTGTCAAAGTAACAAAATTCTTTGCACTAAAACTATATATATATATATCTTTATTTTTCTGTAAATTAGGATAAAACTTGGAGGGGAAATAGCCATTTTCAACATATCATTTTAAGGCATGCATCCTTCGGCCTCTTAAAGAGAGGGAGAGAGAGAGAGAGAGAGTGTGTGTGTGTGTGTGTGTGTGTGTGTGTGTGTGTGTGTGTGTGTGTGTGTGTGACAGAGATAGTGTGTACATCACTGCAGAGTGACTGTTTGTTTTACATCTTACGTGAACATCATAATTTCAAAGTACTAATTAACATGCAGTGTTGATTTCTAGAATCAGACTCTACATATCGATAGACTTTCTATTAATGGTGAATCATTGAACAGAAACATATTTTTTAAAATATAAATAAGTTTATATATATATATATATATATATATATGTGTGTGTGTGTGTGTGTGTGTGTGTGTGTGTGTGTGTGTGTGTGTGTGTGTGTGTGAAATATTGAGAGGAAAACTCAAGACATGAATTCTGGATTTATTAAAAGGTTATAAATCCAGAATATTTTTCGGCAGTTGTAAAAATTCAATCTGCTTTTTCAGACACGGTAAAAAACTAAATAAATGTTAATTTCAATCAGAATATTAAAAAAAACAAACTTTTTTTTTAATATTTCAAGTGAAATTAACATTTATTTATTTATCCCAGGCCTGACAAAAGAAATTGTGATTTTTACAACTGCCGAAACACATTCTTGAGTTATAACCGTTTAATTTTCTGTTGAGTTTTCCTCTCAGTATTTTATTTTGCTCTCAGTTATATCCATTTAGATCTCTATTTTCATCTATTTAATATTTTTTATGAATTAGATAAAGACTTTGAGATTATTTATTTATTTTTAAGGATTTGCCGTTTTTCTTATATATATATATATATATATATATATATATATATATATATATATATATATATATATTTATGATTAATACGAATATTTTTCTTTTACTTAACCGATTGATATTCATCACACCGACTCTGAAAAATTCGTCATCTTTTGCTCCTTTCGTCAGGTGGTTTCAGCTGTAGACTGCGGATTTTTTAAAACTTTCTTTATTTTTATACTAAGTTAATACATATATATATATATATATATATATATATATATATATATATATATATATAGTATGTCCATAAAGTTCGTGTGCACTTTAGAATATTTATAGCTTTATTTGTTATTTATGTTATGAAGTTTAATGTGCCTAGTTTTAAGTATAGTTATTGACTAATTAATTACCACAAAATGTGCAACAATTTTTAGATAAGTAAAAAGAATTTTTTTTCAGAATCAATTTGATCCATGACTTCAACTGACATGTGAAAACAATTATGCATGTAACCCAAGATAGTTCATTAGAAAATATGAAAGCTAAAATAACTAATTTCAGACATTACTGTAAATCAGTGTGCAAATGTTTTCCGTGAACTGCAAAATGTTATTATCCTTTGTATTTCTAATTTTATAGGACATGTGAAAAGTTAATAAAATTTTAATAAAACCTTAAAAATATAGTTTTGATTCTTTCTAATACATTTTACAAATTATTTCTGTTGCACATACAAATAACGTTATAAGTATTTTAATGTGCACACAAACTTTATGGACACACTGTATATATATATATATATATATATATATATATATATATATATATATATTCATTTAAAAGGTGCTATATTTAATTTGGTGTACATATATAATAAATATTGGACTATCTATCTATCTATCTATCTATCTATCTATCTATCTATCTATCTATCTCTCTCTCTCTCTCTCTCTCTATATATATATATATATATATATATACTACCAGCATAGCCCGGCCTTGCTCGGGTGTAATAAAAGCTTTAAAACTAAACTATAGTCCTGGAGTTCAGACTCTTTGGACGTTGGCACGAAAGACTTAAAAGCAATAGTTGTTTCCAGTTAAAGCGAAACCGTAGACTGAAAGAAAAATGAATGGATATAAGTCAAATTTTGATTTCCTGGTATCGATATCAAATGAGTTTTGAAGGCTAAATAAGTCCTCTGAATAAATGGTATCATGGCTGAGAGTAAGAACTACAATTATATCTACTTAGAGCCAAACCCGAAGCAAAAACTAAAATAAAAGGGCTGAAAAAAATACAGACATACAGGCAGATAAACAGACACACACACAAACATCTTGCCTTTAGATATATATATTATCGATTTTCTGCACTATTGTAAGGACTGCAACCATGAAACTTCTGAATATCGTTTCTTATGCTTTTGTCTATGAGTGTATCAAATTTGATTAAAATCGAACCACTCTTTCTATAACCCGATTTTTTCGATTATCGATTCTCGATATTTACCGGGTGTACCTCGACACAAAACCTAGCTAAGAACACTTGCAGATGCTTATAGTACAATTGTGTAAATTTTCAAGAAAATCGGTTCAGCCGTTTAGGAATCTGTAGGTAACGGACACAAACACATACAGACACACAGACACACACACATACACACACAAAGTTCAATTTATAAATAAGTTTATACATACATACATATATATATATATATATATATATATATATATATATATATATATATATATGGTCACTAGCAACTTAAAGCTTTAAGCTCATCACCAGATCAAGTCAGAGAGATAGATAGATAGATAGATAGATAGATAGATAGATAGATAGATAGATATGAATACACTGGGATAGATATGAATAGACTGGGATAGATAGATAGATAGATAGATAGATAGATAGATAGATAGATAGATAGATAGATAGATATGAATAGACTGGGATAGATAGATAGATAGATAGATAGATAGATAGATAGATAGATAGATAGATATGAATAGACTGGGATAGATAGATAGATAGATAGATAGATAGATAGATAGATAGATAGATAGATAGATAGATAGATAGATAGATAGATATGAATAGACTGGGATAGATATGAATAGATAGATAGATAGATAGATAGATAGATAGATAGATAGATATGAATACACTGGGATAGATATGAATAGACTGGGATAGGGATAGATAGATAGATAGATAGATAGATAGATAGATAGATAGATAGATAGATAGATAGATAGATAGATAGATCAAATAAACGCATGTCTAGGCGATCACACAAAACATTAACTTTACAACTTTAGACCGCTCTTTGTAATTTTTCAAACCAACACGCCCAGCATTATTACTTCTGTAATCCACGGTGCATAGACTGTCAACATGTGATTCACGTGACGTGTTTGTGAAGGCAGCGAATGAGAACTTTTAATTCATCTTGATTAATCATGTCTGATCGGGATCCTTACCACTTTAATTCAGTGTCAAGTAAATTTTTGTTGGTTATTACTTGATGCACGCAAGTTCCGCAGCCTCTTCCTCTTCCATTAGTATTGCTTCATAATATTCTCCCGTCTTTTCCTCGCCTTGCCGTCATCTACCTTTAGCCCTATTATTGTATTTCGGGTGATCAACACTAGACACTTGGGTGCCATAAGTCTGGGCCTGTTTCAACCTCGGCTGTAATTCGAAACTGCGACGCACGATCATGTTTCCCAAAATCTGTGTCAATTATCAAGCCATGCATATATATATATATATATATATATATATATATATATATATATATATATATATATACGTGTGTCTGCCTGTGCGTGTTTCTATATACATTTCTGTGCAACGAAAGTAGAGAGAATATGCTTATTTTTTAACGAACACTTACTTCCATATTCTAGTGATGACTATATTAGATTCATGTTAATTTATTTGGAAATGTCTGCGTACGTCTATATCTGTATGTTCATTTATGTTTATATAAAACAATCCCGTATGTTTGTATGGGCATGAATTTTTTGTGTCAATCAGTCAGTTAAGTGCCATACGTGATACATGCTTGATCGATCATGTCTTTTTCGAAATATGACCGACTAGGTTAAAGATTTTCACGCAGTAGATTGCCATTACTTGCTGCAGTAGACTGATTGCCAGCCAAGGATTTCGAAACCAATCTGTCATGCTATTTAACCCATAGCTAGATAGAGAAGAGACAAATTAATATCTTTCCCAATGTTATTTGCGCGTAAGTGAATTCAACTGGAATTTGAACTCGGCTCTCCGATTTCTTCCGACCCGATATATACTGCACTCCAAAGTTAACAGATATAGCGTATAAGAAAAAAACATGACTCACACTGCCTCATATTTGTGGCCATTACCTTTGAAATAATTCGATGAAACATGTCTGCAACAATCGTGCTCATAAATGGTAACGGAAATGTTCTAAAAGATATTTATTTCTCGCTTTCAGCCCAGATGCTTAAAACTTTTGGGAACATTTTGTTTCTCTCCTTTTTAATACTAATGTTCACCAATTACAAGGAATAAGAGCTGCTCAAGTTATGGGGTTACTGTATGTTGTTGTATGGGTCTAGCGGTTAGAATCTTTTGACAAGGAAACACTGATGAAATATTTAGTAATGTATATATATAGATATATTTTAAAATTCTTTTGCAAATTAACGTTACTGTTTATATTGTGAACCTTATTTGTTAGTATATTAGTAAAATATAACATATTTTACATTATCTTCAGTTATAATACTCCTTCAGTTTCATTTCTCGCACTTCCAGCCTGTGGAACTCGCTTCCTTATTCTTGCTTTCCTGGCAGCTACAACCTCCAGGAATTTAAATGCAATGTCAATCCTCATCTCTTAACTACTTGACCCTAGTTCTTTCCACACCGCCCAGTATATCCTTTCCTTTCTCTCCACCCGATATATACTGCACTCCAAAGTTAGCAGATATAGCGTATAAGAAAAAAAAATGACTCACACTTTTTAATACTAATGTTCACCAATTACAAAGACCAAGAGCTGCTCAGGGTATAGGGTTACTGTATGGTGTTGTATGGGTCTAGTGGACCGTTTGCTATTTGACAATGAAACCCAGGTTCGATTCTTACCATGGTCGATTTGTCAGAAAGGTGACTTCTTGAGGTTATCGTTCTGAAGAAGGCGGTCCCACCGTGAGGCACCTTTGCACAGTGCCTGAAATCCATACCACGAGTTGACCCAAGCCTTGTTAGTGAAATTGGGTAGACTGAACCCACTGGGTTCTGTCGATGGTTGTACTAGCTCGAAGTCACACGTCATTGTGACCGAGAGTTTAAGCTTCCTGGCCTTGTTCAGACTTATGTTCAGGATAGATAACGCGATCTCTCCCAGAAACTGTAACTAAGGTCGGCTCAGTAAAGTGGCAATATTGACCACAGGTGAGATCCGTGGGTATTAAATGAACACAAATATTCCTGATCAGGCGACTGATTAGCTAACCGCTTTAGTACAGTGGCATCCTTGCATACGAGTGGCCAGCCATGGATGCATACAGGCATGTGCGTAAGTAAAGGCACGAAATGAAGTTCATGGGGTTATCCAGGAAAGATAACGGTTAACCCTAGACTTGAAGAGGTCAAGAGTGTAATGACTGGAAAAACATGTCGTGAGTCTGTTCCAAAAAGCCAAAATTATTATTAAGAAGCTGTCTGAGTAAAAATTATTTCTTACTAACTTTGTGCAAATATCTAACCTTATTTATAAATGGAAGTTTGTCTGTGTGTGTATCTGTGTGTGTGTCTGTTACCTATAGACTCCGAAACGGCTGAACCGATTTTCACGAAAATTTACACAGTTGTAATATAAGCGTCTGCAAATGTTCTTAGCTGGGTTTTGTGTCGAGGTACCCCCGATAAATATCGAAAATCGATAATCGAAAAAATCGGGTTATAGAAAGAGTGGTCCGATTTTAATCAAATTTGATACACTCATAGACAAAGACATAAGAAACGATATTCAGAAGTTTCAAAGTTGCAGTTCTTACAATAGTACAGAAAATCGATAATATATATATATATATATATATATATATATATATATATATATATATATAAGGCAAGATGTTTGTGTGTGTGTCTGTTTATCTGCCTGTATGTCTGTATTTTTTCAGCCCTTTTATTTTAGTTTTTGCGTCGGGTTTGGCTCTAAGTAGGTATAATTGTAGTTCTTAGTCTCAGCCATTATACCATTTACTCAGAGGACTGAGTTAGCCTTTAAAATTCAGTTTACGACGAAAAACTTATTTGATATTGATACCAGGAAATCAAAATTTGACTTACATTCATTCATTTTACTTTCAGTCTACGTAATCGCTTTAACGGGAAACAACTATTGTTTTTTAGTCTTTCGTGTTAACGTCCAAAGAGTCTGAGCTCCAGGACCATGGATGAGTTTTAAAGCTTTCATTACACCCGAGCAACGCCGGGCTATACTGCTAATATTTACATATATATCTGCTTATATTAGGGGTAGTTTTGTCCAACACTGCAAGATGCTACAAGGCAGGGGCATATTTACAGCCGTTTTATCAGATCACTAATTAAAAACGATTCAGGCGAATGGACTGTGTCGATCTTAAAGATAATTGTCCGTAGAACATTGAATAATTACCCTGAAAGTATTAGATAGAAAAAAAAACAGATGAAAGCTACGTTAGAACGGTGGGAAAGTGATTGAAGCCAGGTCAGGACTAATAATATTGTAGTTTCTTCCATGTATTTTATCAAGAAACTCTGAATATATAGCAGATGTATTAAACCAGTTGCGACTGCAATATTCAAAGAATGGACGAATTGCAAACTATATATATTGTTGTTTAGAAAGTTCATAGCGATTTTTAGTCGTTTAGATTCTGCCACGTCAGAACAGGTCAGAATAATCGACATATATATGCTTCCATTTCCGATTAGAGCGCACATCAAACTATCTCTCGAATAAAGAATTTTAAAATTACTTAATTCATGCTAATTTTGCATCCCTATGAAAATGGTAGATTATAAGGTACAAATACGAAGAACGGCATCACTTGATTTTCAGCAGCAGCAACAGCAGCAATAACAGCAGCAGGAAATAAAATCTAACATCAAGTGAAAATGATGACATAATCAAGATGTCGACTTTAAATAAAAAGGTTAGGAAAGAAATCTCCATCATGTTCAATAACAATTAGTAGGTTTCAGGAAAACATTTTCCTAAAAAAAAAAACAGTTTTAAGAAAAAATATGTATAAATTTCGACCGACAGTAATGCTAATTATCAATGCATGTCCAATATTTCCTTATAAGAAAACGATTAATTTCAAAATTCATTCAGTTAAGTGTCATACGTTATAAACGCTTTGTGCGATCATGTCTCGAGAGAAATATGACTGACTGGGTAGAAGATTATCCTGCAGTATGTTGTCATTGTTTTCTGTGGTAGACTGTTTGCCAGTCAAGTTTATAGAACCCACTCTGTCCTATTATTTAGCCCATAACTGGAGGGAAGAGACGGATTAATACCTTTTCCAAGGGTATTTGTGCGTAAGTGAATGCACATCCAATCTCAAAATTACCATGGCATAAATATGTAAATGTATCAATCAGCCAGTTAATGGTTATACGTGATACACACTTGGGCAAACATATCTCTTCGATTCATGAGTGACTAGACAGAAAATTTTCTCGCAGTATGTTGCCATCTCTTTCTGTGGTTGACTAGTTGCCAACCAAAGCTACAGAACCCAGTCTGTCCTGCCATTCAACCCATAGATGGAGGGAGAAGAGATGGACTAATACATTTCCCAAGGGTATTTGCGCGTTAGCGAATTCAACTGGAATTCGAACTCTGTTCTCAGATTTTTATTCCGATCTTATATCGATTGCACAACAATACATAATCAAAAATACATACATGTATATATATTTATATATGTAGGCGTGTACGTAATTATTTATTTAAATATATACGGATACGGTGTTTGTATTATTTATTTCCAGACTAGTGTCTTCGTTTTTCTAATTATTATCACAATGTTATTTCAGTTCCCCACGGTAATAATTTGTTTAATTTTTTAATGATTTGGAATATATCCATTCTTTTTTAATGCCATCAAAAAGATTCATTGAATCACATGTAATAATCTGTTGGAATGTTTGAAAAAGCTATTCTGGAACTTGCCACAATTTCCTTCGTTTAAATTCTTATATTCTTTTTTTTCTTTTTTTTTACTCGCTATTGTCTGTCTTAGCCAGAAATGTATTTTTTTACTGTGTTGTGCAAGAAAAAAAAAAAAAGAATTGTTCAAACGCAAATTTTAAGCTCATACCGAACCCATTTTTCTCATTCTTGAGTTGTTTTTTTTTTTCAGTCTTGTAACTGACGGGATCCAGTCATTTGGTTCCTCCTTAGTTTTTTTTTCTGCAAGTTCACACGTTGTTTGAGTTAACAAAGAAAAGTAAATTGTCATAGAAGTTCTCAAACTGTTAAAATATCTGCATAAACATTTTCAGCAAAGCATCTATTTTATAATTTTCTTTTTGTCCTTGTCATAAGTTTACTTGAATTTTCTACTCTGGACATGGCATTCATGCAGCTGACGATGAGAGGAACATTTGAATAAATTTTTAATGTTCATATTATTATTATTATTATTAATAATAATAATAATAATAATAATAATAATAATAATAATAATAATAAAATCGGCGTAATCGAGTGGGACAATATCTATGTTGGAAATCTGAAAAATTTACGGAAGGAAACTACAAGAAACTGGTATAAACGCCACCCAAATGCAGTTACAGAGACAGAACCTGTGACCATTTTATAGGACTTTACAATACACACAGACAGAATAATCAAAGCCGATCGCCTAGACATTGTGATCAAAATGTGCTTTCTTATTGACATGGCAGTCACTGCAGAGTGAAATGTATCTTCGAAGATCTTCAAAAGGCTATCAAAATACAACCATTTTGAAATGAGAAAGCAAAAAATAAATCAAGAATTCCGGATGTAGTTGGAGCCCTCGGATTGACTGGAAAAGGTTCCGATAGACTCATTGAAGAAATTCTCAAATACTAAAAATCAAAAAGTACTCACAAGTACAGCCCACATATTAGGAAGTACTTTATCTATGCAAAATGTGTGTGGTGTTGTTTTTGTTTTTTGTTTGTTTGTTTTTCTTTTTTTTATCAAAAAATGAGCAGAGGAAAATATCATGATGCCATTTCTAGCTTTACGTCTCGTTTTGGAATTCGGAAAAAAAGGTATGCATAAGAAATCAAAGGAAATAAAATATAAATAACAATAATAGATTAATTCAGCAAACTCGCTATTTTTTCACTTGTTTAAATAATTCGGTATGGTTTAAAGAAAATCTCATTAAACAGATTATTTCGAATAATTTAGATAATTTCATAATTTCATTTTTCCCTCCGTTCAACCAATTTGCAGTAATTTTAAATAACAGATTTATATCAGTGCTTATTAAGAACGCTGGAAGTTTTCTCACTGACGATTGAATTTCGACAAGATATGAATTCTTTCTAAACAACTACGGTGAATTACAAATCTTTACCGCCAAATATATTTCTTATATGTGGCAGCTTAAAAATGTTTTAAAACAAATAACATTGATAAAATATTTAGCAATGTATATATAGATATTTTAAAATTCTTATGCAAATTAACGTTACTGTTTATATTGTGAACCTTATTTGTTAGTATATTAGTAAAAAAATAACATATTTTACATTATCTTCAGTTATAAACCATGTCAAAATTCCCAACCTCCACCTGTTTGCTTTTGTTCGGTTTGATCTTTGCTGGGTTGGTCTTCTGACTTTGTCATCACTTATCCCTTCGTAAGAGGGCCTCTTGATTCTGCCTATAGGCAGAATACAGCGGCCGCTCTTGTTTTTTTTGTTTTTTGTTGTTTTTTTTTGTTGTTTTTTTTTGTGTGTAGGACAGGTTCTACTGGCATATATTATTTTAGTTTGTGTTTCAGGTTCATCACTCTCCCCTTCATCACGCAAATTTTAATATATTTTGGACTTTTAAAACATTTTAACTTTAATATTATGTTTTTTGTAGGTTCACTATTTATACGTGGTACTGTGATACAAGTCGGTTTGAACGTCAGGTTGAATAAAGATGGATGAGTTCTTGTGATGAATGGTCAAATTGTAATGCATTGAAGAGTCGTGATTCTTGTTAGCTAGGTATAGGATAGTTAGTGCCAACTAGCCTAACTCCACATTCCCCTAAACCTTGTGCCAAAATTGAGCAATAAATAGATTCTCCCCGGGCAGTACTTCTCAAAGGGGAAAGTGCTCAGGGTACAAGGACAATTCTAGGTACTGTATTACCATTAAACCAACTTTAAACCTCTACTTTGTGTCACATTCGTTTGTGACAAGGGTGCGCTGACTTTAAAAATAAATAATAGCAGTAAATTCATTGTTTAGCGTGATTTATATTATTTTTCATTGTATAGCTTTATTTATATTAATTTTCATTGTATTGCATGAGTTATAGTTTCATTGTATAGCGTGATTTATATTCTTTTCGTTGTATAGCGCTATTTAAGTTCTTTTTCATTGTATTGTGCGATTTATATTCTTTGTCATTGATTTATCTGGCCTCTTCGGTCAGGCAGCACGCCAAGTCACGTTGTTTTATGCGGGGGTGCCATTGGACCAAGGACACAAGTCACCGCTTTCCTGCGCACCATTGTCAAGTAGGCGTCGATATTATATCAATCCCCACCATTCTTAATTTCAACGTCGCAGGGTTGAAATCTCTGCCACCACCCTGCATCTCAACTGAGCAGAGGACAGTTACTACGCTTTGATTTTGAACAGTTTTCTTTTACTGGCGTAAGTGGGGAAAAAAACAAGACCTGAATTTTAAAAAATCACAACATTCTTTCAAATAAAAATCACATTTCTTTTTGTAAATTTCACGAACTCTTTTTGTTTACCGTTACTGAACGCTAATCATGAACTACATAAATTCTGCTGCTTTTACCGGTCTGTAATTTGTCAAGGAGGCACGGTGGAGTTATGGATATTGGCTCGGCATGAGGAATTGGAAAGCCGCGTTCGAATTCCCGTCCAATGCATTACATCAGTCAGTTAAGTGCCATACGTGATACACGCTTGGGCGATCATGTCTCGAAAGAGACATGACTAACTGGGCAGAAGATTACCCCGCAGTAGGTTGCCATTGCTTTCTGCGGTAGACTGGTTGCCGACCAAGGCTATAGAACCCAATCTGTCCTGGAAGGAAGAGACGGATTAATACCTTTCCCAAGGGTATTTGCGCGTACATTACATACACTTCCCTTAAGTTTCAGAGATTAATTCATTTTTTTTTCTCAATGGTATTTGCACGTAAGCAGTAGCAATGAATTCAACTGGAACTCGGCTCTCCGATTTCTCGTTCCGAACCGGTATTCACTGCACCACAATGCGGTGTCAATAAAGAAAATCTTTTTTGCTTATTAGATTCTATCCTCTTTTCATTATCTGTGAACTGACATGACTTCATGGAATAAAAAGTTGAGAAGTTACCTTTAGTTTTTCGACTGTTTGCTAATATGTAGGTCTACGCTGCTATTTAACCCATAGTTGAGGAGCGAAGAAAAGATAATTCATTCTTTGAGAAAGGTATGAATCCATCTCTCCACCTGCTAGCTATGGGAAAATAGCGGGACAGACTGGGTTCTATAGTCTTCGGTGGCAACTGGTCTAGGACAAGGAAAACTCTGAATTCAAACTCAGCTTGGAGAGCTTCGTTAGGCTGTCGTGCCCAAAGAAAGACCACTTCTACTGAGGCTGCAGTACATGTAGTGCCTCTATTACTCTAAAGAGTCACTTTTGCACTAATTCTCCTTGGAAAACCATGAATGTGTCCCTTCTTCCTTTTGCTCTGGTTTTAATAGCAACGCACATGAGGATCCCTTTTTTGAGTGGTAATCAGTCAAAGAGAAAAATAACTTTGCAATCCAATTCGTGAAGAAATCAACGACAAACCACTTCGTTATTTTTTTTCAATAATGCATACAAATTCACAAATAATAAAATAATAGAATCAGTGGAGAGTCATAATCGACAGCACCCGGCAGGAATATGACATTTTTAAATTAATTAAGTCAATAACAATCATTTTTCTGAAAATATTTCTTAAAAGAATTCGCACGTACAAACAACAAAAGAACTAGACAGATACACTTCGAGGATGTCCCTAAAATCGTACAAAAGGTGGTAATCGAAACTTTTGACCCAACTGAATATTTAATCTCCACGTTTGTTAGTAAATATCAGTTTGGATATTTATTTACGTATAAATGTTTTTGTTTTTGTTTTAATACTATGTGAATAGTTATTAAAGTTTTTATATGTGCGAGTCCATTAAGGTTTTTAGGTGTTTGTCTAAAACAGTCTGAATGGATTACTCATGTCGTAAGTACACGCGCATATACATATATGTTTCTGTGTGACCGCGCTACTAGCTTATTGTTGTTCTTCAAAAATATGGCGGTCATTATCAGCGCTAAAAGGCGGGAATGTAATTTTGCCTTTGTTCATTGCCCTGTATCTGTTTTAAGTGTGTTTGTTTTAAGCGCATTTGCACGCAACTCTCCGACATAAACGCCGAAAAATGGAGATGACTCGGGATTCATATCACGTTCCAAAGGCCACAGAAAATCAGTGATGAGAGAAATTTTTATTTTTTTACGAAGCATTGTCGAGGGAGTATAATGGTTTACTGTTGCTCGTTTTAGTGTTTTTCTTTTTTTATTATCGATTCTTGGGTTTTCAATGGTTGGTTTATGATTGAATTGTCTTGTTTTGTTATTGATTCAGTTTTTTTACGGGTATTTGCTTCAGTTGTTTATTTTTTATTGAATAAAGTGTTTCTTTTTGTCTTTTTGTTTAATTTATTGTTCTCATATTATTTTTCTTACTTTCTTTCTGATACTTGTTTTGCAATTGCGATTAGTCCCTAAAATATTTTACAATACATTTTCCCACTTCTATTGTTTCTGTGTTCTTTCATTAATGGACGATTGTGCTTGATTTTTTCTCCCTTTGCTTTTTCTTTTATTATAAACTTCAGTCCATTACTGTAACTTTTCCCACGCAAAAAAACGTTTTTTTTTATCTAGTTTTAGGTTATAATTGATTTCTGTTTTCTCATTAAATTTTTCTTGGTTGCATGTGTGTGTGTGTGTGTGTGTGTGTGTGTGTGTGTGTGTGTGTGTGTGTGTGTGTGTGTGTGTTATTATGATGCTTTTATATTTATAGAAGTTTTTGTAGTTTTTTCTATTTGATTTTTATTGCTAGATATCTTTTTTCTGAAAGTCACTTTCTCTATTTTCACTAGTAATTTTTATCTAGTTTTTAGCTTTTTACACTTCCATTAATAATATTTCAAGATAATTTTAATACCATTGATTCTTCATATAAATTATATATACGATAAGTTTATCGTGCATATATATATATATATATATATATATATATATATATATATATATATATATTGATGCATGTTTCCTTAAATAATATAGACAAGCTTTGTCTATTTTATGTAAATTCTTTTCATATCGTCTGATAAGCTTAACAGCATTATCGTTGAAAGAAGAAAGAAAATCACAATATTGATTTTTGTTTTTTAATACATTCTGAACTTGCGGCTTACATCAGCCATTATCAAAGATGTCAATTATATTAAGTGTATTAAACAGTTCGCGGACGAACAGTAGTAGTAGTCTATTTTGTTTTCATGGAAGATTTTCAAAGCAACGACAAACACGAAGGTACGGGACACTGGAAGCGAAAATCGCACTGCAGTTTATGACGTCACGCATGACGACGCAAGAGTGGAGGTGAGAAGTATTAAGTATGGAAAGCCACTGGGATAACCAATCGCTTCTGTTATCTCTTATAGGTATTTAAGAATGTTTGTGGGGATTTCTTAGTTTATTTTGTTCAGGTTAGGTTTCAACTGTTTTATGTATATGGCTTCGAGAATTTTTAGTTTTTATTTATTGTTTTCATGTTTAAAAGTATGGCTGTATTTTCGACAAGAATTTCGTGGAATTGTGTATGTGGCCAGGCATGTTGTTTTAAATGCCTAAAGATGTTAGAATTATCATTTAAATGTAGTGTCAAACGTCGTGAGAGCGAGTTTGTAGTTTGACCAACATAAATATCATTTAATCCGTTGGAGATACAATCTCCCAAGGGGTAATTGAATTTGTAAACTATGTTGGTTTTTTTCAAATCGCTAACCGGGGGAGAAGAATCATTGCGAATCAATGAGTTGGATATACTAGATATAGAGTAGTATATGCTTTTATAGTTGGTT
Source organism: Ascarosepion bandense (assembly GCA_037127315.1). Taxonomy (NCBI): domain Eukaryota; kingdom Metazoa; phylum Mollusca; class Cephalopoda; order Sepiida; family Sepiidae; genus Ascarosepion; species Ascarosepion bandense. The sequence continues at coordinate 2,000,352 of JBBBDQ010000886.1, read as the reverse complement.
TGATCCTGTCATTTAGTTTGATCTATTTTGTTGTATATCGTGTTGGTATGTTTGAACGCTTAAGGGTTTCTTTTTTAGGTCATGGTTGGGTGTTTGTGTTCTTTTGTGTATTTTTGTTTGTGTGCTTTATGTGTGTTTTTGCGTTTGGTGTTTGTTATATTATTTTACACTTTTTGTTATTGTCGCGATTGAATGTTTAAATTTTTATATTTGTATTTGTATATTTTATTTTTGTTGTTATTTATTAATATTTGTCTAGCAAAGTAGATATTTGCTCGCATGTTTGCATTTTCCCTTTATCTCGTTTCTTTTATTTAATATTTTACTAGGTTTGAAAACTGATTATTACTAGCTTCTCTTTGTTTTCTCTATTGCTATTGTATACTCGTGCTCTTTTTACTATTTGCTATTTAATTTTGGTAGTAATGTTATTTTCTTTCTGGTTTCATATGTATTTTGATAGCGTTGTGTTCTTTTTGTATTTTCTGTTTTAAGGCATGCTTTGTGATTATTGACTCTTTCTTTGAAGGATGTTTCTGTTGTTCCTATGTAAATCTTTTTGTTTGCGTTGGTGTTATTTGCAACGGTAGCTTGTTAATTATGTTGTTCGTTAGATATTAATTATTAAATGGAAAGTTGTCTTTCTTTCGGCAGTTATATTTGTTCGTATTGTGCTGTTGTTATTGATTTTATTAAATATTTCTTATGTTTTGTTATTATTTTCTCCATGTTTTTCATGAATCTGTAACTAATTTGGCTGTGTTTTTGTTGATGATTTTAAATAGTTTGTTGTGTTTGGGGAAGTGTTTTTCTATTATGCTGAAAAATACATTTTCTATTTTTTGTTTTTATATTTTTGTTGTATGGTTAGTTCAACTAGATTATATTTCTTTTTATATTGCTTTTGTTTAGTTTATCTTCATTTGTGTAATATGAGTATATTTGATTATCCACCGTTTCTTAGTGCTGACTCGTATTTTTTTTTTTTTTGTTTTGTTTTCATTGAATATTTTGTGTTACTGGAGTTCGTAGATACTCTTTTGTTTATAGATATGGGTATGTGTTTGAATACATTTGGAAGATGATTGGAATTTTTGTTGATAAGAAAAACAAACAGGATGCAAAAGCCAAAATTAAACAGCCCCAATGAGTGAAAACATAATAACCTGCACAGTTAAAGTGACAAATCTAAACTTATTTATAAATGGAAATTTGTCTGTGTGTGTGTGTGTCCGTTACGTATAGACTCCAAAATGGCTGAACTGATTTTCTTGAAAATTTACACAGTTGTACTATAAGCGTCTGCGAGTGTTCTTAGCTAGTTTTTGTGTCGAGGTACCACCCATAAATATCGAAAATCGATAATCGAAAAAAATCGGGTTATAGAAGGAATGGTCCGATTTTAATCAAATTTGATACACTCATAGACAAAGGAATAAGAAACGATATTCAGAAGTTTCAAAGTTGCAGTTCTTACAATAGTGCAGAAAATCGATAATATATATATATATATATATATATATATATATAAGGCAAGATGTTTGTGTGTGTGTCGGTTTATCTGCCTGTATGTCTGTATTTTTTCAGCTCTTTTATTTTAGTTTTTGATTCGGGTTTGGCTCTAAGTAGGTATAATTGTAGTTCTTAGTCTCAGCCATGATACCATTTACTCAGAGGATTTATTTAGCCTTCAAAATTCAGTTTACGACAAAAATGCTTATTTGATATCGATAACAGGGAATGAAAATTTGACTTGCAACCATTCATTTTTCTTTCAGTCTGCGGTTTTGCTTTAACTGGAAACAACTATTACTTTTTAGTCTTTCGTGCCAACGTCCAAAGAGTCTGAGCTCCAGGACCATGGATTAGTTTTAAGGCTTTCATTACACCCGAGCAACTAGTTCCTTATATATATATATATATATATATCTATATAGGTAGGTAGGTAGGTAGGTAGGTAGGTAGGTAGGTAGGTAGGTAGGTAGGTAGGTAGGTAGGTAGACATCATTATTTTAAACCTATAGAGGATATTTCTGTCGCAGAAACGGTAGCAGAACGAGTTAATACTTTCGACCTACAGGCCGTTTTTCAATATTGGCAAAAGTTGTGAATTAAATCACTTCATCACAGGACGCCATGAATAGGGACTGTGTGCTGCGTGTGAATACGCAATAAAAATGTTACTCCTAAGGTTACTGTTCACAAACGCACATGACAATCAATGACATGATGACAGAACAAGTCCCCATCATCGAACACTCCAGAGATCCAATCCATCCCCTTGGTGGTCCTCTCACGACAACATCGTTAATTTACACGACAGAACAATGACCTAAGCTGGAGCTGCCTAGAAGTAATTTTTAAGAAGTGAACGATTTTCACCGTCCTTTGTTGATCATCCTGGAAGCCATATTTAGACTAATTTGTGCTGCATGCTTCTGCTACCCGCCCCTGCTTCTCTTGCAATGAACTAATCTTGAGAAGCGTCTGTACTGCATGGTCGTACAGAAACCAGTTTATCCTTTTGGGAATGTTCATTTGGCCACTATTTCAACATTTAAGCACTTAAACTCATCACGTTCAGTATGACTAGCAATACACCGAAAGTTCATTATTCGACGCAATTTAATCGGCTTCAATCGCAGAAAAGAAGAATTTTAGATGCTCCTGTTATTCATCTTGACGTTTTCAACAAAATCCAAAGAAGGATCTGCAATATGATCGACCCTGACTTAGTAATTCGCCTTCAGTCACTTTCTCACCGACGTGAGAAAAGACCCACTGTATTTTATGCAAATATTTTCATAGTAATTGCTCTAATGAGCTTTTGCCCTGGTTCCCCGAACAGATGTATTTACTCGAGCTACTAGATTGGCATTAATGTCCCACTCCTTTATCATTGAAATAGTTAAATATAACCCTCTCTTCTACTCTAACAGTTTCTTTTCCAGCACTTCCCGTCTGTGGAACTAATTTCCATTTCCTCGTTTTCCTGATAGCTACAACCTTCAAAAGTTTAAATGCAACATCAATTGCTATTTTCTATCTATTTATTCCCATCCATTTCTTATCCTTTCTTTGGCATCCCTTGTACATTTTTTTCGCTCGCTGTAACCCTCTGCGCACCAGAGGCAGTCTTGCTTTGCTTGGAGTGTAATTATTATAAAACAAATATGCATGTGCCCATAGCACAATACCTACTTGAACAGATCTCTTTCACCACTTCTTCTGTAGCGTCTTCATTCAGGACTTTGCTGACCATAGTTCTTCACAGCATCCTCGCATTTTTAGCTCTTAGTAAGCGTTGACATCTCATCATCAATTCCAATCCTTGTTCTATTATCCATTGACACAAGCTCGTTAGATAGCTTACAAGCTACTTTCTTCTGTTCCTCTTGTCTAAAATATGCCCTGTGAATGTTAAACCTTCCAAGCTCCCTTTCTTTATTATGTTCCTGAGAATTTGTATTTGTCTCTTTCAAGGTAAAAATGTATTTTTATTTCCATTGTTCTTAAAACTTCCTCGTTACTCGAATGTTCAGCGCTTGGTATTCTCACTATCCTTCTGTAGAATCACATTTCTGATGCTTCAAATTCCATCTTCGTCTCTGATGAGATTGTTCAGCATTCACTGCCATAGAGAAGGACCGGCATTATATAGCAGATCGGTACTGATGAAAGTTCCCTGTCTTTTTATTAGTTGGCTTTTAGGAGGCATATTTCGCTAACCCAGTACACATTCAGATTTCGATGTCACATATATCATAGCATGCCTTATTTGATATAACTAAAAATTCGTCAAAAAATGACCAAAGAACTTGAAAATATTATCGGAATATCGACTTGCTCCTGGCATGTCTAATATGTAACCAAGAGTTTTAATTTGGTGAGGTTGCTTTATTTTACATCAGTACTTTTATTTTCTCTTTTTTTAAGTTAACGCCGTGATATCAAGCCCAAACCATATATTGATATCTTTTGATAAGTTTGGTTTGGTATAGTTTATTATTCCTACGGCATATCAACCTCAGTGAGTTAGTTTATGCCGACAATATTTTTAGGACAGGTTCATATGAATATAGTACGTATGTTTTAATAAATCAAGTTGAATATCAGGTTTTATTAACCTAGTTTTGTAAAGAAGGTTTTGTTGAGAGTCAAATTTATTGCTAATAATTTTTTTTTCAAAATGTATTGCGGATACTATATATATATATATATATTGTTGGTATTGTTATGTTTTGCATTTCTTGGTACGTAGTAGCAATCGTAGCACAGCTCTCCGTGTCCTTTGTGACGACAGGGTTTTTCCACTTTCTACTTCTCCAGTTGGATGTGCGTTGTGGTGTAGTGGATATCGGCTTAGAAAAATCGAGGCGCCGAGTTCGAATTCCAATTGAATTCGTTGCATTCACTTACGCGCAAATATCCTTGGGAAAGGTATTATTCCATCTCTTCCCTCCAGTTATGGGTTAAATAACAGGACGGATTGAGTTCTATAGCTTTGGCTGGCAACCAGTCTACCGCAGAAAGTAATGGCAACCTTTTGCGGGATAATCTTCTGCCCAGTCAGTCCTGTCTCTTTCGAGACATGATCGCCCAAGCGTGTATCACGTATGGCACTTAACTGACTGACTGACTTCTCCAGTTATTCTGTTTATACCTGTTTACTAAATTGCATACGATGCTACAGGTATTTTTATTTAAAAAAATCTAGTTTTTTTTTCATAGTGTTTTGACAGTTTGTGGGTTAATTATTTGCTCATATCTGGGTGCCTAACAGGTGCTACCACGCAGGTCATTGTGAACCTGGAGACAACAGCAATTAAGAGGTGGTTCAACGCTTCTCAATCCCTCCGGATTAGAGGCCTTGCTGCCGGATGCAGTTTGTCGTCATACACAGGGCGTCGTTTGTTAATTGTTTTGGCAAAGAACAGCGATTGACGAAAGATATGACTTTGAGATTAAGATAGGCGTTATATCAAAGATAGGCTATATGTCAAACTATCATAGGCATTATATCAAAGATAAGCATTATATCAAACTATCAACATTATCCTTTGATTTTTAAAAGCATTAATATCTCATTTATAGAGAAAAAGAGTTCCATCTGGTTGTTATTTGAAGTCACATAACTTCGGAGATTTTTGTACAAAATTTTATTTTTTGTACTTATCTTAAAATCGTTTTTTTTTCTTCTCTTTTTAATGCGGTTCACTCTTATTAATTTGATGCAAATTCGAAATATACAATGGCTTCCTTCCAGAAACATCAGTTATGTATATTTTTCTTTTGTTTGATTTAAGTCCAAAGTATTAAGATATCGGGAAAAGGTCAGGTAAATTATCCCAGACAATTATTACGGAATACTTTTTTCTAAGCACTTAATTTGGCATTCAAACAAAGTGAAATAGATACAAAGAATATCTATCTAATTATCTATCCATCTATCTACGTATCTATCTGTTCATCAGTTGACACACACACACACACACACACACACACACACACACACACACACACACACACACACACACACACACACACACATATATATATATGTGTGTGTGTGTGTGTGTGTGTGTGTGTGTGTGTAAAGATTTATTGAAAAATAAAACTTTCTGGTAGAATAATGATGTATTTTGTGGAGGAAAGTTGGCACCTGTCTGAATTTGTAAAAAGTGCGATGGGTAAACAGTCGCTATGGGTGAACAGGAGAGTTCGTTTCAATCTTATTTAAACATACACGGAGATCTACCAAACCTTATCCGTAACATACATGTTGTCAACACAAACATAATAGCATCATCCACATACAATTAAAAAAAGACTAAAATTAATAGAGGCCTTATTAATAAAAAAAATAATTTAAAAAAAATTTTTTAAAAATTTTAAAAAAAGTAAAACCCAACACTATACAATATCAACTCCGAACACGCTGGCAACGTAAAACAAAACATTCACGTGCAACATAAAACATTCACACGACTCTACGAACGTTCATAACACTACTTATATCCTGTTACACGTAAAATAAAATCCATTGAAACGTATAACCGAAAGCGCTCAGATTAAAAAAACATTGAGACAATTTTTATATAATTTTTGTCTTCAAAACAAAAATGTAATAAGATCAAATGAAATTCAAAAGTGGTCTTCAAGTGGGTGAAGAAATGCAAATAAAAACATAATGAGTCTACTGCAGCTGCAAAAACTTTAAAAACAAAGGCAAATTTAACTGCTCATAATGATTGTAAGAGGATCCTAAACGATGATAAGTTGTTGTTTTCTGACAGAATGAAGCAGCGTATAGCAGCTCGCAAGTTCGGCTCCAAAAGCTACTGTCGCCCTGTAAAAGTGTGTTGAAGAACAGAAAAGACTCTACCTCTCCTTTAATCAATAAATTTGAAGTCCTCACAGCCACAGCGAACAAGGCCGAGTACTTTGCTCGCAGATTCTTCTTCAACTCCACCCACGTCTATTGAACAGGTGAAGAGGCTCATCCCTTGTTCCCTGTTTAGGATGGGGTTTCCGGCTTTCTCTTTTCCAATCTTTTTACTCTTTTCTTTTTCTTTTTTCAATTGGAGTAGGTAGACTAAACTATCGCCCGATTCACACTCCACCCACGTCTATTGAACAGGTGAAGAGGCTCATCCCTTGTTCCCTGTTCAGTATATGGTTTCCGGCTTTCTCTTTTCCAATCTTTTCATTCTTACGTTGCCCCCTGCGCATCAGTGGCGTTACCGCCTTGCTCGGGGTGATATGATTAAAAAAAGAATCTCTGACTCGTTTGAAGTATTCGTACCCGATTTCCCACCTAGAACTGAGGCTTAACTGAGGAATATATACATAACCCTCTTTCTGGTCGCTAACATAATTTCAAAGCGTGACTCCTATAAGGCGAGTGAACTAACGGAATCCCAATCATTGTCATGAAGAAATGTACCGCTTAATTCTCCTCTGTCCTCTACAAACTCTATAACTACTATCTCTCTGCTTCTTGTTTGCTGATTGTTAGAAGTCCTCCTCCGTGTCTCCTGCATTTAAGAAGACTGGAGAACCCTCAGACCCATCTAATTATTACCATATCAGCCTCCTACCGATTTTTGTTCGAGTGTTCGCGGCTAACATCAATGCTGAAGTGGTTAATCATCTCACACCCAAGTCTACCGCTGATATGCTAACGACCATCACTGAGCACATATTCTGGGCTCTCGATGAGAGCGGCTAAGCTAGAGCTGTTGCCCTGGATATCTCCAAAGTATTTGACAGAGTCTGCTACGCTGGCCTTCCGCGCAAGCTACACAGGTATGGCATAACTGGACGCTTATTTGATTTGATCCAATCGTTTCTATCAAACCGCGTAATGAAGGTCGATTTGAAAGTGATGCCTTCAGATCCTATCACATGTGCGCGGGTGCTCCCCAGGGCTTTATACTAGGTCAGGCGCTCTTTTTGATCTTTATGAACGTGATGTGAGCAAAACCAAGTAGGCATTTACTCTGACAACACCACCATTTACTCTCACCTAATTAAGAAATCTGCCAAGGCTGACAAGGATAACCTCGCTGCTGATCTTAGAAACGGACCTCCAATCAGTGGGGGACAGGGGTAATAAATGGCTCGTAAATTTTAAAGCTTCCAAAAAGTTGCTATTCTTTAACCACTATAGACAATCTCTCCTATCCCATCAGCCACGATCGATCAAGCGAGTCTCCCGGAAAGCAATACTCTGCGCTTCCTAGGCCTCATATCTTGTCTGGCGCATTTGCTATTCATCTCGGGGTTCACGTAAAGATCCGAAGGAGAATCTGCAATGTAATCAATCCTGATCTGGTAGCTGGAATCCAGTCACTTTCTCACAGACGGGATGTGACTTTTCTCTGTCACTTCTACAAATATTTTAACGGCTTCTGCTCTGACAATTTTAACTCCCTAGTACCCGCTCTACACGAATTTACTCAAGCACAAAAATTGACAAAAAGGTCCCGCCCTTTTGCAGCCAAAATAACCAAATCCCGCCGCTACTTATATATATATATACGCATGTATATATATATATATATATATATATATATATATATATATATAAAACTTATATATAATTATAATTATATATTTACGCATGTACGTATCGCTCATTCAGTAATGAATTAGAGCACTCTGGCTATTGGGCGTGTATAATGATAAGATACGCGCTAAAAGTCTGCCTTCTTCTACCGAGCGCCCATAACCTAGAGGTAGAATCCCCGACTGACGTTAATTCGATCGGGTTTCAATCCTGGGTTAAAAGCAATCGGAGTCTAACAGTACTGATGAGCTGTGATACAGCGAAACAGATCTGTCTACAGATAACTATATATATATATTTCGCTTCTGTCGTGCTCAAGGGTTTGGATTGTTTTTTTTATGTCTTAATGTAATGTACTCAATAGTCGATACAACAATATATTTTGCCATCATTTTAGACGACATATCGATATAAATAATTTGCTGTCATTTTTAACGGCATGGTCCCACTTTTAATAATAATAATGACGACTACGCTAATAGTAATAACAATAATAACAATTATAATTATTATTATTATTTATTTATTAATATAAATAATATATTTTTACACTTGGAAGAAGAGATGGAGAGGAAGAAAAGTAGCAAGAGAAGACGTAAAAAATATTGCCATGGTTGGAAATAATTAGATTAATAAAAAACAAAAGAAATCAAATGTAATGATGATAATGATAAAATACATTAGAAATAACTGTAATCTGCCCGCTGGAAGAGGTTTATAATTTCGTGCCAACGATTGTACGCGCATGCGCATGCTTGTGCTCGTGCGCACGGGCATTTTTCACTGTTACTTTGTGGAAAAATAAATTATGTTATGTAGAAAATAATATGGATAAAAATGGGAATTAATAAATTCCCGAATGCCGAATAAAAGCCAATTTAGAGAAAAACCGATTACCGTCTATGAAAAAGGCAACGATTATATGATACACAGTTCTGTGTATGTAGCCATATTCTTTTCCTGTGCAGCGAATACAGTGGTGCAGTTTTATTAGTATATATATATATATATATATATATATACAAGGAGTGAGAGAGAGAGAGAGAGTGAGAGAGAGGGTCGAAGATAACGAAACAAAGTGGGCAAGCTATGAACGACTCGTTTCGCCGAGAACATCTGTTGCTTTCAGTTTCTTAAGGTTAGAATATAAGCTGTGGTGATACCGACGAGCAAAAGCTATGAACCGGATGTTGGCTCTATACTGACTAAAAAGCAAATGAATAAAACTCGTTGTGAGCATCCGCGATGATGTTCCGGTTGAAAAATAAAAATTAATCAAATATCAAATTTCCATTTCGCGAGCCTACGCGAATTTTATTTACCAGCCAATTTGGAGCCCGGAATCAAATACAAGAATGAAATTCAAAACGAGATGTTTCATCCAAAAAGAGAATATAAAAAGCGGAAACAAAAAGCATCGTCAGACGGAAGGACAGACAGGCTAGAGTAACCAGTGTCTCTCCTTGACTTAAGTCGAGCGGCTACTATGCTGGCCTCTTTCCTTCTCCCTGTCTCAAAAGTACTTACTGATCTCAGGAGTGACCTCTTCAAAGACATTCCTCACGAACCAACTTACTGACTTTCGGACCTTAGAAATGGCAACTTCAAAATGAACATTCCTCACATTCCTAAGCCTTTTATCTCTTTCAGCTCATTATTATTTGTCATGAACACTTTAACCTCCGTTGGACCTATCCTTCAAGCATTACTTTAATTGCAAAACATTAATTAACATGTGTATATATAAATGTTATTTTATACTCAAATTGCCTTTCTTGATTTTATAATCATTTTATGACTTATAGTGAGCTATCTTCCACAAGGCCAAATTCCGTTAACCTGCAACGGTATATAATTACCCTTCTCTAGAACGGAATCCTACTACAACTAGAATAAATAAAAATAAGATAAGATACCCGCTATAAAGCCAAAGCGGTGTGCAAGAAAAATGCGTCGGTATTTCTGAGAATAAGAGAGTTTTTCCATTTTGTCACATCATGTCCGCTTTTATTTCGGATACTATTATACATTCTATAAACACACACATACACATGAATACACACGGAGACACACACACACACATACACATGAATACACACGGAGACACGCACATATACGTATGTTGTATGTGAGTGAGAGTATGCATGCATAGAATATATATATATATATATATATATATATATATATATAATCCCATAACTGAACAATCTTTCACTGTCTGATAATGGTGAACTTGGCACCGGGTCCTGAAGCCTTTTGAGTTGCACTCGTATATGTTGCTATTGTTGTAACAATAATTGTAACTCTCTCTCTCTCTCTCTCTCTATATATATATATATATATATATGTGTGTGTGTGTGTGTGTGTGTGTGTGTGTGTGTGTGTGTGTGTGTTCAATCACAGGTCATCATTCAAAATAGTAAACTTTAAAAATTGTACAAATTTGGCTACCCAAGTATTGAAATTGAAATTAAATATGGACATAACGTGGAGTATACTGAAAACAGGCAAGCATTACAACTGTGGCTAAATATGTAGATTGTGCTAGGAAGAAAAATTAGCTATTATGTAATTTCCAAACAAAAATGAATTACTGAATGAAAGAACAGAAATTATGACTAAATGTAACCATACCATAAAATATTTATTAGGGTCATACAACCATGGATGAAAACGTTATAATTTCTTCTCATTTTGAAAATTCTGCGTTCAAAATTTCCCCATTACGTGAGCGTTCAAAATAAATCCATGTTATGTGAGAGTTCTTAAAAAAAAACGGTAAAATCAGTTATTGCAAATCGCCTGAAGACACTACATGGTAGAAGCCTAGGTCGCGTAATAACTCGTTTACAAATGAAGAATATATATATATATATATATATATATATATATATATATATATATATATATATTTTCTGTTTTCTTTTAAGAAAAACTTTAAACACCGGTCATATTTCCGTAATAAATTTATTTCAGTCAATAATTGTTGTTGCCAAATTCGGTCGAGTTTCAATCCTGGGTTAAAAAAAAATCGGATGTCTAACCGTATTGATGAGATGTGATACAGCGAAACAGATCTGTTTGCGAATGAATATATATATATATATATATATATATATATATATATATATATATGTGTGTGTGTGTGTGTGTGTGTGTGTGTGTTTCCATGCTTATATATATATATATATATGTGTGTGTGTGTGTGTGTCTCTGTGTTTGCCTGCTTATATATATATATATATATATATATATATATATATATATATATATGCTTCCAAGCATATATGTATATATATATATATATATATATATATATATATACATATATGCTTGGAAGCATATCACGTTGAAAGATCGGTTTCCGTACGATCAACGGTTAAGCAGCATCGATTTTGTCAGTAGCGAAATGTGTTACGCTTGGGAATATGCCAACTTGGGTATGTAATAACTCGTAATTGTTAAGTGAAAAGCTGAGTTCCAATTTCAGTTGGGTTTAATATATTCGCTTTCGCGCAAATACACTTGGGAAAAGAATGAATCCATCTTTCTTTCCCCAGCTATGGGTTAATTAGTAATAAATGAATCGCTAAATCATTATTACCGACCCAAAACATTCTCAAAATCTAAAAAATATTTTCTGTTTTTACATAACATAAAAATGGCTGATAAGTGCTAGAAAACGAATTATGTCCACATACACAGACATATATACATACTAGCAGTACAGCTCGGCGTTGCTCGGGTGTAATGAAAGCTTTAAAACTAATCCATGGTCCTGGAGCTCCAAAATGTTGGAGAATTTTTGTCTTTATTTTCAACTGAAATTAAAGTCAAAATACGACGTTTAGAACGGTTCATGATTAAACATAATAGACATTCATTGTCTCTTATATTTAACAGAATATGTTCAGCAAATTATTTGCTGCCTCGATATACTACATATATATATATATATTATTTTGAACATTATTTTTACCGATACTCGTATTTAAGTAGATATTTTGTTTTTAATTAAACAGTATTTTTATATTTATATCGACCGGCTTGATTATTTACGATAAATTTTTATTACGAAAATGTGTGCTACCCAGCAGGATTCGAACCTGCAACCCCTATTACATAGGGGAAGCTACCAGTTGATCTGGTACCGTCTTGACCACTCGACCATGGATAGCCTCTTGATCAGACGAGGTTTTTATCATGCTTATAAGACACAATTTTCGATTTTACCGCAAAGAAGCATATCTGCTCTGAAATGTATCGTAATGTCAACAAATGTAAACATGTTACGGAAATTAACGAATTTTAACGAAACTTGGTTATAAACAACCGACAATTTGTAATGAATTATTTTGAACATTATTTTTACCGATACTCGTATTTAAGTAGATATTTTGTTTTTAATTAAACAGTATTTTTATATTTATATCTACCGGCCTGATTCGAATCCTGCTGGGTAGCACACATTTTGGTAATAAAAATTTATCGTAAAATAATCAGGCCGGTAGATATAAATATAAAAATACTGTTTAATTAAAAACAAAATATCTACTTAAATACGAGTATCGGTAAAAATAATGTTCAAAATAATTCATTACACATTGTCGGTTGCTTATAACCAAGTTTCGTTAAAATTCGTTAATTTCCGTAACATGTTTATATATATATATATATATGGGCTATGTTGGCGTTGCACAAACACATTTGCGTTTCAGCAGACGTCTGCAACAAGACATCCTCAGGTACGAATGGCCATTTATAAAAGGATATATATATATATATATATATATATATATATATATATATATATATATATATATATATACATACTAGCAGTATAGCCCGGCGTTGCTCGAGTGTACTGAAAGCTTTAAAACTAATCCATGGTCCTGGAGCTGAGACTCTTTGGACGTTGGCACGAAAAACTAAAAAGCAATAGTTGTTTCCAGTTAAAGCGAAACCGTAGACTGAAAGAAAAATGAATGGATGTAAGTCAAATTTTGATTTCCTGGTATCGATATAAAATTTTCTGTACTATTGTGAGAACTGCAACTTTGAAACTTCTGAATATCGTTTGCTTATGTATTTGTCTATGAGTGTATCAAATTTGATTAAAATCGGACCACTCCTTCTATAACCCGATTTTTTTGATTATCGATATTTATTGGGGGGTACCTTGACACCAATCCTAGCTAAGAACACTCGCAGATGCTTATACTACAACTGTTTAAATTTTGAAGAAAATCGGTTCAACCGTTTCGGAGTCTATAGGTAACAGACACACACACAAAGTTCCATTTACAAATAAGTTTAGATTTAGATATGTATGTGTGTGCGTCCGTCTGTGTATGTGTGTTTTAGCTCACCAAATACAAGGTCCACTCATGGTAGACAGTTAATGAGATAGATTGTTGTAAGGAAGGTTGTTTTGTTTTATGACATATCTACCTCGGTAAGTCATTTAATGCCAACTAAATTGTTTTTTATTTATTGCTGGTAATATCTTTTACTTTCAACAATTTATTGTTGTTTTTTTTATATAAGTTTTTGTGTCTAGTAATACTTTTTTCTTTTCGAGTATCAATATTCATTGGGATTTTTTTTTTAAGTCCCCAAGTCCGACCCTGTTATTTAGCCCATAACTGGAGGGAAGGGACAGATTAATATCTTTCCCAAAGGTACCAGTGAATGCAGGGTATTCAACTGGAATTCGAACTCGGCTCACCGATTTCTCTTTCCGAGCCGATATCCACTGCACCACAACGCACATCCGTCACTAAACGCTTACAACACCTGGTATTCCCAAGCGGTAACCCATTTAGGTACTAACCATGCTCAACGTTGCTTAACTCCGGTGATCGAGCTAGAACCGGTGTATTCAACGTGATATGACCGTAAACATCTGTAAGGAGTGAAGAATCATAAAGTGTATTGTATGATATGTAAGATTGATATTGGTTGACCATGAACATAAAGAGAGAAAATCATTCCCTCGAAAGTCTGTCGTACAGAGGGAAAGTTTTGAAGAAGAAACTAAGTGAGCTAATTGTTCAAAAAAAAGAAAAAAAAACTGGGATTTTTGCCACAGGGGACATGGCATGGTGGGTTCTAGTTCTAAAGGTTTGAGATGATGGGACGAAGAATTTAACACATGAGGACATTTGCTATACTTATAACGATTAAGTAGTGAGAGACTAGCAGTGTTTCGCATGTGGGATAAGGGTCGCAGGGTAGTAACTAATTCCTCACCCACAAGTCCACTTAAACGCTTTTGAACTCTGTCTAAACTGGGAAATGAAGACTGAGCAGCAGGTACCTAAATGAAAGAGCAATATACTACCGGCCATAATTATTAGCCGACACCAGTTTTAAAAAAATGTATTTCATGCTGTTTTTTAGTATTTATTGTCAAGTGAATAATTGTCAATGAAAAGAGAATAGTTCTTTTGTTAATACTGCACCATAACATGTGCATCAAATGAATTTATAAATATTTAATAATTACTTAATTATTTAATTACTTCATTATTTAATAATTACCTAAATTGCAGTTTCGTCAATGAAAGAGTGAAGAAGTATTAGGATGATTCGGACGAGTTCATATTTGCTACTTGCCTTTTTAAAATTTTGCAAAGTAATAATAACAAAAGAACCATTCTATATTCTTTTAAAATTATTCACTTGGAAATGCATCATTTTCTTTAAAAAACTGCAGTCGCTTAACAATTATGGCCGGTAGTGTATATATATATATATATATATATATATATATATATATATATATAATGGTATAAACTAATGAATATATATTCCTTTGTTTGGTGATTTTTACTTTTTAGTTAATATTTATGTTGTAATAATAACATAACAATAATAATAATAATTTCTTTCTCTCTCTCTCTCTCTCTCTCTATATATATATATATATATATATATATATATATATATATATATATATATACTACGCAATCATCTGGTGCATATTACAAACTGACAATTTAAGAGATTTGAATTTAAGTTCACTCGATATTTGTAGAAGTTAAATATTAGAATGCTAGGTTTTTATTTTTTAATTTATCAAGAGTATAACAGAACTAGACAAAAATTACATGAAGATAAAAAATCTTAAATTAAAAAAAAATTTTAAATTGTTGCCATAGAAAAAATACATGCTGCCATAAAAAATATTTACCCAAATACTTAGACTCAAATTAACATAGATTTCCCAATCATTTTTTCTTTCTTTCTCACTCCCTTTCTTTCTTTCTTTCTTTCTTTCTTTCTTTCTTTCTTTCTTTCTTTCTTTTCCCATAATTCTTTATTATTAATAATAATAATGAATTATCCCACTTTGAATGCATTTCCCTGAATTTAATTTAATTGTTACCTTTTTTTTTTTTTTTGTAATTTAAAATTTTTCCTCTTCCTTTTTTTCTCATTTTGTCTTGTCCGTACCTTATGAGTTTTTAATTATCCAAGCCTTATTTTCTCATTTGTCTTCTCTTAGATCTTAGCTCTTTCTTATTATTAACAGCAGATTTTTTATAGCTTAGAATTTCGTTTCTCGCATACTCCATGATATTTTTAGAATTGTTCGATAGAACTGCATCTCTCCAGTTTCAAGCGATGTCTCCATCCATAAAGAAATCCTCCAGTGGCTACTGCCATATAACTGATTAGATTACTACATAGCTGTCCAATAATTTTTCTATAAGGTCTTTTCGATCCCTTCATTCTTGCCCAGTTTCGCGAAACCATCTATTTCTATTTGTATGACAATTTGCGTTGTCTTTACTGTACTTCACAGATAAATAAATCTCCACAACTCTTTAATTCTAACGTCCTCAATACTTAACTCTTTAATTCTAACGTCCCCAATACTTAACTCTTTAATTCTAACGTCCCCAATACTTAACTCTTTAATCTTAACGTCCCCAATACTTAACTCTTTAATTCTAACGTCCTCAATACTAACTTTAATTCTAACGTCCTCAATACTTAACTCTTTAATTCTAACGTCCCCAATACTTAACTCTTTAATTCTAACGTCCCCAATACTGTCTTCTTTAATTCTAATGTCCTCAATACTTACCTCTTTAATTCTAACGTCCCCAATACTTAACTCTTTAATTTAACGTCCCCAATGATTAAATCTTTGGACATCTAACGTCCTCAATACTTAGCCTTTTAATTCTAACGTCTCAATACTGCATCCTTAATTTCAACGTCTCAATACTTAACTTTTGACCTAACGTCCCCAATACTTAACTCTTTAATTCTAATGGCTCCTTTAATACCTAGCTCTTTAATTCTAACGTCCTCAATACTTAACTCTTTAATTCTAACGTCCCCAATACTTGAATTTTAATTCTAACGTCCCCAATACTTAACCTTAATTCTAACGTCCTCAATACTTAACTCTTTAATTCTAACGTCCCCAATATCAACTCTTTAATCTAACGTCCTCAACACTTAACTCTTTAATTTAATGTCCTCAACACGATTTTAGCTTAATTCTAACGTCTCAATACTTAGTCTTTAATTCTAACGTCCTCAATACTTAGCTCTTTAATTCTAACGTCCCCAATACTTAACTCTTTAATTCTAACGTCCTCAATACTTAACTCTTTAATTTAATGTCCTCAATACTTAACCTTTAATTTAACGTCCTCAATACTTAATCCCTTAATTCACGTCCCCAATACTTAATGCCTTCCTTAATTTAACGTCCCCAATACTTAACCCTTAATTTTAACGTCCTCAATACTTAACTCTTTAATTCTAATGTCCCTCAATACTTAACCTTAATTCTAACGTCCCCAATACTTAACTTTAATTCTAACGTCCTCAATACTAACTTCTTTAATTCTAACGTCCCCAATACTTAACTCTTTAATTCTACGTTCCAATACTTAGCTTCTTAATTCCAACGTCCTGTAATACTTACTTAATTCAATGTCCCCAATATCAGTTTCCTTAATTCTAACGTCCCCAATACTTAACTCTTTAATTGGATCTCAATACTTAACTCTTAATTTAACGTCCCCAATACTTAACTCTTTAATTCTAACGTCCCCAATACTTAACTCTTTAATTCTAACGTCCCCAATACTTAGCTCTTTAATTCTAACGTCCTCAATACTTAGTTTTTTAATTCTAACGTCCCCAATACTTAACTCTTTAATTCTAACGTCCCCAATACTTAACTCTTTAATTCTAACGTCTCGTCATCAACTCTTTAATTCTAACGTCCTTAACACTTAACTCTTTAATTCTAACGTCCCCAATACTTAGTTTTAATTCCACTGTCCCCAATACTAACTCTCTTAATTCTAACGTCCCCAATACGAATTTTTTTAATCTAACGTCTTCAATACTTAACTCTTTAATTCTCTAACGTCCTCAATACTTTAACTTTAATTCTAACGTCTCAATATTTATTTTTAATTCTAACGTCCTCAATACTTATTTTAATTCTAACGTCTCAATACTTAACTTCTTTTTTAATTCTAACGTCCCCAATACTTAACTCTTTAATTCTAACGTCCTCAATACTTAACTCTTTAATTCTAACGTCTCAATACTTAACCTTTAATTCTAACGTCCTCTAATACTTAACTCTTTA
This sequence comes from Ascarosepion bandense, assembly GCA_037127315.1. Classification (NCBI taxonomy): domain Eukaryota; kingdom Metazoa; phylum Mollusca; class Cephalopoda; order Sepiida; family Sepiidae; genus Ascarosepion; species Ascarosepion bandense. The sequence continues at coordinate 1,982,653 of JBBBDQ010000886.1, read as the reverse complement.
ATTCTAACGTCCCCAATACTTATTTAATTTTAACGTCTCAATACTTAGCTCTTTAATTTTAACGTCCCTAATACTTAACTCTTTAATTCTAACGTCCCCAATACTTAACTCTTTAATTCTAACGTCCCCAATACTTAGCTCTTTAATTCTAACGTCCTCAATACTTAACTCATATCGTCTCTTTTGCGGATAACTATGCATAATGACTTCTTACAAGTGAGTGTTAATTCCTTGTTTATTCTTCTTGGATCGTCGTATGAATCTGCCATCAATACATTTGTATATAATACGTTAAGTTTACGAGGGTCGCTCAAAAAGTTATAGGCCTCCTCCAGAAAGAAGAGATATGGTTGAACATTTTTTTGTGGGAACACACTACGAAATCTACAAAAACTAATTCAAATTTCTGACTTTTTCCTGTTTCCTAAGCTCAAATCCTGCCTGCGTGGCCGCCATTTTGGAAGCAATAAAACCGTATGTGCTGTTGCGGAATCTTTGGAGAATCACAACGCCACTTACTCCTGTGATGAGATTACAATGCTTTAGCATCGTAGTAACAAGTAACTTGATGTCGAGGGACACTATATGAAAAAGTAGTGATAAATTGTTTTGTTTCACCCATTTCATTACGAACGACCCTCGTATATCCGCGGATCATTAATCCTGGTAGGCCTTCTAATTCTACTTAAAATTATGGCCTTCATAGAATCATCTCTGGGGACCTAAACGTGATGCAATGGTTAGCAAGCGTGTCTTGCTAGAACTTATTACGACTGAGTAGTAGTTACCCAGTACTTTCGGCCTCGTACCACATCTAAGCGGCGCTTAAAAAATCAACTTCGCAAAATCGTCTCGTTGCCAAGATTTAATAAACACATCCTCTTTTTATCTTTGTATAGTCACTAATGTGTGTTGTGATATAACAGATATCTATTAGAAATGCAAAAACAGGGGTGCCGAGTTCGAATTCCAGTTGAATTAGTTGCATCCACTTATGCGCATAATACCCTTCGAAAAGGTGTAAATCCATCTCTTCTCTCTCCAGCTATGTGTCGAATATCAGGGCAGATTAGGTTAATTAGCCTTGTTTGGCAACCAGTCTACCGCAAAAAGAAAAACCTACTGCGAGAAAAATCTTCTGCATAGTCACTCATGACTCTTTCGTGACATGATCGCCCAAGCATGTATCGTGTATGGCACTTGACTGACTAATAGTCATTTGTTCACGACCCACATGAAAACTCTTTGTCCCCTCTTGATATTATGAATGATTTATTCAGTGCACGAGTAATTCAGATGATAGGGAATTTTATATTAAGAATAATTTGGGGGTAATATTCTTGAAAAGTACAAAATCTATGATGGTTACCGTTTTTCTTTCTTAATGACAGCGGATTTTGCACAAATGATCTTCAAGTTTGTTTGTTTTTTTGTGAATATTAGGATATTTGCGCCTTTTCATGCGTAATCAGGTATAGTAATAGTAATATTAACCGTTTCTTTAAAAGAAGATATTTTGGCATTCATTGACTGAGTAGCCAGTGCTACTGACGGTTTAAATTTATAAAATCTTTCTGATAAAACAATTCTTCAGTAAAAATGGTTTCCTAGGTTCAGTAACTGTTACACCTCTTTTCATTATTCGTGAGAGAGTCGTTACTAACCATCTCTTTTATGTCGTGTCAACATTTTTGCCATCTCAGTTGTTGAAATTCAAGTGAAATGACTTCTATTATTTGGTACAGTTATTTTTGTCGTGATTATATAGCGCCATCAAACGAAGATTGAAGAAAGATAGTCCTCGTTAAGATGTACAAGTTTCATTCGCTCCAAGTCATTTTCGTATGAATAGTGATAAAAATGCAATATATCTAAATAAAAGGACATTGTGCGTCTGACACTTTTTTTTTAATTCTGTACGTAAACTTGCGAGATTTTTGTCAAAGTTTTTCGAACGACAAGTTACTCAGTGGTATCTCTGCTCTTTCTGTTCAAAAACTCTTTTGCGACGGTTGTACTGACCTTATCAGCATTAGAGATTATTTCTATTGAGCCGACACGACAATGTTATAATTGCCTGGATGCAAACGATAATGTATTTGGTTGAAGATTGCATTGGCCATCGGGTCGTTGTGGTGTGAAAAGAGCAAGAGAAATCGATAGAGATGAAGATGACCGGAGGTAGTAGTCTTTGGAACGGAAATCAAAAGATGTAAGATGTGTGAAATTCGTGTGGCAACGTTTAATTGAAACCCTACAAAAAGTCATAAAAATGCAAATCCAAAGAATTACTGTACATGTATATGTCAAATATAGAGTGTGCGGCAGAAATATCTTCCACATAATGGCTAGACATTAGCTAGATGAATACACCATTGCTATCAATAGCTTACCATGATCTAGCAGGTATTTCTGGAAGGTGTATCTGGGTGATATTTTTGCAAACTCATTATCTATCTATCTATCTATCTATCTATCTATCTATCTATCTATCTATCTATCTATCTATCTATCTATCTATCTATCTATCTATCTATCTATCTATCTATCTATCGAGCGCCCATAGCTCAGAGGTAGAATCGCCGACTGATGGCAGTTCGGTCGGGTTTCAATCCTGGGTTAAAAGCAATCGGATGTCTAACCGTACTGATGAGCTGTGATATAGCAAAACAGATCTATCTGCGGATGACTCTCTCTCTCTCTCTCTCTCTCTCTTTATATATATATATATATATATATATATATATATATATATATATATATATGCGTGTGTGTGTTTATGTGTGTACCAGTGTGTGTTTCGTTTTCTGCAGCTTATCGAAGAGTTCGAATTCCAGTTGAATTCCTTGCAGTCACTTACACACAAATACCCTTGGGAAAGTTATTAATCCGTCTCTTCCCACCAGTTATGGGTTAAATAATAGGTCATATTGGGTTCTATAGCCTTATCTAGCAACTAGGCTACCACAGAAAGCAATGGTTACCTACTGCGAGATATTTTCTGCCCAGTCAGTCATGTCCTTTTCGAGACATGATCGCATAAAGCGTGTATAACGTATGGTACTTAACTGACTGACTAGTCTTTTTTTAGGAAATTTCAAGTCAATATATATGTTTAGATTGTATAAATATTTTCTATGGGTGATAAGGATTTAGTGCTATAAGTCTTACGAATTAACCCATAGCTGGGGAAAGAAGAGGTGGGGCACTTTTCCCAAGTGTATCTGCGCGTAAATGAATATAATGAATCTAACTGAAATTTGAAACTAGGTTTTCCGCTTCACAATTTGCACATCCAAATTTACATTTTCCTAAAGTTTTATTTCCACAAGTTTATTCGCCTGAACACCGTCAACTTGTGTAGCGTCACAAATACCATTATGTACACTTAAAGTATCATAACATGTATAATAACAACAACAATAAATATACACTTTAAACAAAACGTTCACGGCCTCTCACACTTTTTATTCTATATATATATATATATATATATATATACAGAAATTATAACATGAATATTCATGTTATAATTCATATTCAATATTCATATTCATTTTATAATTTCTGAATAGATATTATTTGCTCTACTTTGTATTGGGCACTTTTTAAGAATAGTGTTTCTTTGAATACGGAATATTATTCCATCCATACGTACCCTATACTTTAATATATATATATATATATATATATATATATATAGAATAAAAAGTGTGAGAGGCCGTGAACGTTTTGTTTAAAGTGTATATTTATTGTTGTTGTTATTATACATGTTATGATACTTTAAGTGTACATAATGGTATTTGTGACGCTACACAAGTTGACGGTGTTCAGGCGAATAAACTTGTGGCTTTACGTACCGAGTTCCTTTTGTTTCTGAGGGCCAAGGTGTTGTTTTTAAATAAGCAAGTAAGTATATATATATATATATATATATATATATATTGGGATACTGTAAACAAGAAGTCGCTGTTTTTCTATGTAAAGAATATATATATAAATACAATCAAATATCTTTAGATGCCCATAAGCACGCAGACAATATAATAGCATAAAAATACATAAGAATCGCAACAGAAATTACTATTCTGATTCGAAGTATCCAGGGAAAAAGGAAGCGTTTCTCTATTTTTTTTGTTTAATTAATAATGTATCCATGTTGATAATAACAAATTTATAGGGACATCTTGATAGCGGCGAATTATAATACACAATCGATCAGTTGAGATAAATAGAGTTGTGAAAAGTGACTTTCGCTCACGCTCACAAATCTCACCCACATACACTCACACACAAACACAGACACACACAGACACACACAGTCACACACTAACACACACACACACACGCACACACACATACACACACACACACACACACATATATATAGATAGATAGATAGATAGATAGATAGATAGATATTAATAAATACTTCCCTAAAAACTCCGAATTACTGATCATATTTCACAAATTAAAGTCAAATTAAGTTACAGCTGAACCTGCAGTTTAGAAAATATACACAAAGATACAAAACACCAAGAAAAAATCATGTCCAGCAAAATATCGTTAATGAAAAATGTGACTGCAGAGATAAAAGCAAATGTTTTCTTGACGGAGTCAAAATCTGAATGTGTTTTTACAAAAAATACAAGATACAAATAGACAGAGAAAAACATATGTAGCATGTACTGATGGTACAATCGTAAGTCAACATTCAAGCTAGAAAACCATAAAAATTGTACCAAACTATAAAACCATGTGGGCAAATTCAAAGAAAAAATGTCAAAAATCTTTATATAACTTGGAATATATTAGAAAAGGTCAGACCTTGCAAAGATGGTGCCAAGAAGAGAATTTGGCTATAGTATAATTTTCAGAATGAGAAAGGTTGCAAAATGAAAGGTTCGAAATAATCTTTGGATGTATACATCTTAGAAAATCTATTTTTGGTTCGTTAAAACCCGAATGAAAATATGTACAATATTATTTCGCTGGTCTTGACTAATCCTTCCCTTATTTTAGATTTCCTGTTATGCGTTCAAAAAAGCGCTGGTTAATCAGTTAATGTATAATACCTGACAATATCGAAAGATAGTGTAATCGAAAAGAAAGAGACATGAAAGAGTGGCCTAATAATTTTTCCGCAGGGGGTTGCCATTACTTTCTGCAGTAGACTGGTTACCAACCAAGGCTATAGGACCCAATCTGTCCTGCTAGTTAACCCATAATTTGAAGGAGTAGAGACGGATTAATATGTTTACAAGGGTATTTGAGCATAAGTGAATGCAAGTAATTCTAATGGCATTCGAACTCGGCTCTCCGATTTCTCATTCCGAGCAGATATCCACGGAACCACATCGCACTTTTATCAGTAAAACTACTAAAAAAAGAAACTTGGCGCTAAACATTATCACAACTCAACACTATCTATCTATCTATCTATCTATCTATCTATATATATATATATATATATATATATATTGTCATCCGTAGACAGATCTGTTTCGCCGTATCACAGCTCATCAGTACGGTTAGACTCCGATTGCTCTTTTACCCAGGATTGAAACCCGACCGAAATGGCATATATATATATATATATATATATATATATATATATATATATATATACCTGTGTGTGTACGTGTGTACATGTGCATGCGTACGTGCGTACTTTTTATGTATTCAGTGTTCGGTTTGTATGCTTCCATGAATAAAGCTGATGCTGTTTGATATAAATCTATTCTTAATAGACGTTAAGAAACAATCCCGCCTGAAGTCAAAATTAGTCAGTAAAGTATTAGTCTTCTTGCAACAATCAGCGGCCTGAAAATGTCTTCCTTATTTGCCCAGAGGTGATCGTCTCTGCCCATCTGAGCCCAGCTTAAGACGACAAATCGTGAAAGAAAAACTCGATTGACAAATTACATTAGGAAACCTGGTTTGAAAACACAAGTGTTTATTGCTGTCACTCGGCTGTATGTTCGGATTCAGCTCAAAACACAGATATGTTGCTCGCGGGACGTGCAACTATCAGTTACCATGTGAATCATTCAGATGATTGCAAATGTATTGGATTCAATCCACGTTTTGTGGCTCGTCTTCATGGCTTGGTAGCAAAGTTTAGAAAATATCTGCAAAGGATAAAACATCAGGCGTCTGTTCTAGAGACTTGAATCTGCTTACAGACCACTATCTTTAGCACGAGTTCGATTCTTACCGGTTGCTTCATCGCTGTGGTTAGATGCTGAATTGGGTTAAGATTATAAAATACGATATGTTTGATTGATTTTAATTTTCTTATCTAACTAGAAACGATTCCTATTTGTCTATATTTCTTGGATGAGGTATTGTAATTATTTACAATATTTACGTGGTTCGGAATATTGTCCTCATCTTTGTTGCTATATTTGTGACGTTTCGACCGTTGTACGTTCCAGCCTTCTTCTGGTAGTTTGAATTTCGAACTGAACCCTTCAAATCATCCAAGGTAGTTTGATCTAGTTCCGTGAACCATACCTCTTCCGGGTGACTTATTACCAGTTATCTCCGTTTCTCAACTCCCTAAGATGTTGTTCACCTCTTCTGTAGTCTTTGGTCAAGTCTTTGGTCAAGTATTTGGTCAAGTCTTTGGTCAAGTCACTGGACTCAATCAATGCTATTGCGGGTTTCGCGTTCTTCAATATCAAGTAATTCTCTCACACACGCACTAACTGGAAGACGCAAGTAGATGCCTTTTATTTCTTTAAATAACACTTGTACAAATTATTACAGTTGGCACAAGAATCTTCACACGCATAACATGTAAAACATTAAGACCCACTCACATTCTCTTACTAAATCATTCTTCTGAACTCTACAAAGATGAAGGTACTCGCGAACTTAGACATTTTCACCAATCTTCTATCAATATTATTCTTCACCCAAATTACCTATGACACTGATAAATCTTCCAGCGATAAAGGACATTACAACTTACCTCAAAAGATTTAACACAATCTTATGCAAAATATGAAAGATATTTAAATCAGACACTTTCAACGTCTAAACAAAGTATGTATTTCTTGTTATTGTTAATACACTTTATATAATTACAATTAATACTTTGACTATTTCATTCAATTTTCCATTTGTTAATTTAATGAATTATTTCAACCGTATAAAAATATAATTTTTGGTATGCAGGAATTTAGTTCTTGGGAAATGGCCTTGTGCCATGTGAAATTCAAATTTAAATTAACCTTGCATAAGAGGCCCTAACAAACATACTGGAAAAATTATTGGTTCCCTGTCCCGCAATGGTATCTTCTACCTTTGCAAATGTCAGCTCTGGCTAAAAATAGATTAGTGATTTCATATATGGGTAGGAGGTGTCTAGTCTCCGCTTTCCAGTCTTAATAATGCAAATGTATCTGCGTTTTCGGAGGTGAAGAATTATTTTCAACCATACAACACCTTTTCACAGACAAAACGACACAAGCCTCTTGCTGCTCTATCGCTATCTCCAAAGAAAGTGTCCAGGCGAGCTGCATTCCTTAGTGCCTTCCGTTCTAACCTTTAAGACTCATTATGTCAAGCACATTGTAACGAACAACACTCCTTTTTGTATTCAGTTAGTGAGTTGTAAGTTCCACTCAAGCAGTTTCTTCACCCGAATCTTTGCATTGCGGAACCGAGTACCAAGTAGATGTCCCCGATCACTACAATCATAAACTCTCCAAGGGTTAATCGTTATCGTCCCCACATATTCCTATAAACTATGTTCCCTAAACTCTAATCTACAATCTGGAATGACTCTTAAGCCTTGTACAGAATGAAATATACTGTAAAATATTGGGTACCTTTTTTTTCTACATAAAATCATAAAACAATATAGGGATATTTTTTCATCTCATTTTTTCATTTGTTCTAAATCTTCTAATTTTATATGTTCTGGTTCGAACAATGGCGGGGAGCACATTTTCCTTATAAAGTGTTCTCACGTTAGCTGGACAATAGAACAATACAGGCTGTTTAAAATAAAAATAGGGCGTCTATTTCAAACAAGTGTGTCTGCTAAAATGATGTTTTAAGTAATATAAATGTTGTAATAAAACAATTATTTGTGTTTTGGATAAGAAACTGAACAGATATGGGCCCTCGAAAAAATTCCATAAGTGTGCATTCCATAAAAGGGTTTCATGGAACCTTGCTGGCCAGTGACGTTCTCTGTGACCGATCGGCCTAAATCACGGGGGTGGGATGCAAGTTTGATCCGTGCCAGAGAACACATATTCTTCAAAAGTCTGTTTCAAAAAGAAGTAACCACAAAAAATAGGCTTAGAAGTATATATATATATAAGTTTGATCCGTGCCAGAGAACACATATTCTTTAAGTTTTTTTGAGTGCGCAATCGGATAAACATAATACACACTGTTTAAAAGAACGATAGTCTGTTTCAAAAAGAAGTAACCACAAAAAATAGGCTTAGAAGTATATATATATATATATATATATATATATATATATATATATATATATATATTATCAGCAATTTGTCATTACCAAATCAAGACATAATACATTTAAAAAAAGGAGAGATTATATTTTACTAATAAAACGGGATACAGAAATATTACAACGTTTAACATTATTTTCTAGTCTCCTTTCCACCGACCCGACGATTTTTGTTAAGAAGGGTCGGTTGAAAGGCGCCTAACAAATTTTAAATATAGTAATAGTTCTTTCTCTCGTTTCTTTACTAAAAAATGATCACACTTTTTTAAATGTATATATATATATCTCTCCCTCTCTCTCTCTCTCTCTCGCTCTCTCTCTCTCTCGCTCTCTCTCTCGCTCTCTCTCTCTCTCTCACTCTCTCTCTCTCTATATATATATATGATGAAAAATATAGTTTTAAGTATCCTATATCAATCAACAAAGTATTCAGTATAAGGTCAACTCTGAGAGGTGACAGTTTCATGACCTGATTATTGCGTCCAAATACGAAACAGTCACTGTTTGGTGTCTATTAAACTAAGTATATATATATATTGATGCATGGTTCATTAAATTATATAAACAAGTTTTGTCTATTTATTTTATGCAAATTCATTTCATATCGTCTGATAAGCTTAATACATTATCGTTGAAAGAAGAAAGAAAATTACACAATTGATACATGTTTTTTAATCTTTTCTGAGCTTTCGGCTTACATCAGCCATTATCAAAGATGACAGTTATATTAAGTGTATTAAATAGTTCGCGGACGAACAATAATGCCATTAGGCTTATCAGACGATATGAAAGAATTTACATAAAATAGACAAAACTTGTCTATATTATTTCATGAAACATGCATCAGTGAAAAAATGCTGCCTAAATGGATATATATATATATATATATATATATATATATATATATATATATATATATATATATATATGCACTCACACACATACGTATGTATATATATATATACATATTTATGTGTGTGCTTTTTTGCGTGTGAGTATATCTGTGTGATTATATATATATTTATATGTATATTCGAGACAGATTTGGCAATCAGCACTACATGGTGACAGTCAGTTTCACGCTTCAATGGGATCAATCACCATGGAGCGTTGTTTCCTATGTTATCGCTGTCGATACCTGTAAATCTGTCTCTGATATTGAGCAATCTTTCCCTATCAATATATTAACTTTTAAACCATACATATAAGCACACACACACACACACACACACACACACACACACACACACACACACACATATATATATATATATATATATATATATATATATATATATATGCTTAATTTCTATAAGTTCATCAGAACGAAATTAAAGTACGGCCATAATTATTAAGCCACCCCAATTTTTTTTAAAGAAATGATTTTTTTCATACTATTTTTAGTATTTATTGCCAAATGAAAATAGAATGGTTCTTTTGTTATTATTACTTTGCAAATTTTACAAGGCAGGAAGTAAAGATGAACTCCTCCGAATCACCCTAAATTTTCTTCATTCTTTCATTGATGAAACTGCAATATAGGTAATTATTAAATATTTGTAAATTCATTTGATGCAAGTGTTATTGTGCAGTTTTAACAAAAATTATTCTATTTTTCATTTATAATTATTCACTTGACAATAAATACTAAAAATTAGTATGAAATACATTTTTTTAAACAGTGGGGTTGCCTAATAATTATGGCCGGTAGTGTAAGAAATATCATATACTTACCTAATCACCATATTTTTTATTGTAATACTTCATTGTTACAATTTTTGACGATTGTCTTCTTGGCTGTTCGTTTTCAAGTGCCAGTCGTAAAAAACATACATAAGGATACTAGTTTGAATCAGTTGGTCTATGATAACTTTTCGAAATAAATTAGTAAAGAAAACATCTAAGTAAAAAGACCTAATGATAAGTAAATAACTCATCGCAAAAGTGATGTATCATAAGATATGAAAATAGTTTTAATCAACCTAAACGGATCCAATTTCAAAAAATTTAATTTTCATCATGTCCGTTATCATCGATTCTTGTCACTTCCATATTTGTTGCTTTTTACCGTAACAAAATTGGCAAACCAAACAACAATTTATTCCCGTGAATCTCCTCCTCGCCATATTTTATTTCCGGAAATATTATACATCAGTTGGAAATTGAAGATTTTGACAGGACGTAAAGTTTATCACTCAGGATTTCATTCATTCGTTCATTCACCCGGGTATTAATTCATTCTTTTGTAACTTTCTTTCATCTTTCTTTCATTTTTTTATTTTTTTTATTTTTAAAATTTTAAATAAACAAGACTTTTATTCTTCCAAACGACTGAAACTGCTCAGTACAATTAAATAAATAAATACAAGAAGAAGAATTTTCTTTCAAATTTTGAAAGACTGCGGTTTATGTAATCGTGGTCACGTGTACGCGCGTATTTTACATACGTACACACATGTCAGTGATGCAGTGTGTGTACAGACCCAAGTCATTTAGAAGAAAGGGAATTTTTTAAAAAAAAGTGTTGGGAATGCTAAGAGCCAGCAAGGAAGAATAAACAGGAAGCCGGAAAAGTTTTATCGAAAGGGAAAATGTCATGGCATATTTCTATCCATTTTTTACTTTTCGCCGTTGTTGATTCAGTGCTGCACGATCATCACCATCACCAACACCATCATCGTCGTCATGTTGTACAATCATCATCGTCATCATCGTCGTCGTCGCTGTTTTTGTGTTGCACGATCATCATCATCAGCATCATCAGCATAGTATTACACGATCATTATCATCATCATCATTGCCGTTGTCTTGTTGCACAATCATGATCATCACTATGGTCATCATTGTCATCATCATGTTGCCCAATCAACAACATCGCCACCACCATCGCCATAATCATCATCACAAAGAATCCTTACTACACGCTTATTTTGTTTTTGTTTTTAATAAGAAATTTAAGATTCTGATTCCCACCTCCAGCTATGAATGAAATAGCATGACAGTCTCGGCTCTCTAGATTTGGTTGGCAACCAGCCTAGAAGAAAAAACAACTTTAAATCCTTGATTTGGTTTAACAATGGGCAAATTCAAGCACTTTAATTTAGGCTAGAAATCTGTCTAGAGGCGGTGGATGGATAAAAACACACATCTCTCACTAGTCTACCTCAGCCCCCATCCACGTCGGGATGTGTCGATCCATAAATAATACAGAGTGCTTTACAGTTGCGAATTCGTCTTTATGTTTTTTACCAATGCTCGTGTTATTTAGTTTATGCACAAGAATTAGTGCTCAAATTGTTTAAATGGTTGTTTAAATGGATTATTTAATGAATTAAATGCTCATGTCGAACAAGTAGTAATATAAACATGTCATTGTAGCTAAACTAGTAGAATTGATAGAATTCTTGAATACAATATGAAATATCGTATTTAGAAACGTCTTTTATTTAATTTTACTCTTCTCACTTTTGTCCTTGTCTTTCTTTTTTGTTTTGTGGATTGTTTAAGACACTGACGTGAATTGGGTAGAGTTGCTCAAGATTCAGTCAAACTTGAGTGCAGTTACTTATAAACGAGTTAATAATCGTCTAGAGCAGTGATTCGCTTGCTGGTATCGCAAGCTCTTTTAAGAATTTGATCCTTACTGTGTGTATCTTTATTCCAAACGTGATACTGGTCAACGAATATTCTCTAGAAATGCAATTTGGTACTCAAAAAGCAATTTCGAATTGTAATTTGGTTTTCTACAAATGCAATTTGGTGCTCCTATTTATGAAGCTGAATCGAAAAGTGTCCGCGCTGTACAGAAATGTGCAAATGCCACTGATTGGTACTCGAACTATTTAAGCCATCAGATCTCATATTCGTGTTTCAATAATTACAAAAGTTTGTGTTGGAGCAGCTTTGCCATCTTTACGATGGTTAATAAATTCGAGCAATATTCTTGCGCAAAAAAGATAAGCGAATCTTTTAGCAATGCTCAAGATGTATTGTCAGGCTTTTGACAAATATTCTTTAGGCTGAACACAGGCGTTTTAGTCGCCCACGTATTTTACGACCGGTCGAGTGTCGGTCCAAGCTGATGAGCGTTCTGGTCGACCAACCAGCAAAACTGCAAGAAATGCAACAAAATCTGCGAATTCATATATGAGTGCTTTTACCTTAAAGAATATTGGAAATATATTGTTTTACTTAAAAAACAGTGCGCATTGTAGCACAGATTATTTTTCAGTATGCTTCGCGTTTATGTTTTTTTTTAAATCCTTCATCGGGTTTCCAGTACTAAGGTTTTTCTAAAAATAAATTTCCTAACTTTCTAATTAAAACCGCTATTATTGTCGTAATTTTATAATCAAATCTTGTGGAGCTTGTATTATTTTACTAAATGAATGTTTAGACAAGTATCTATTGTAGTTGAGTAAATCATAAGTTTCATCATTACAACTGCGCTTTCTTCAGTGTAGTTGCTGATTAAAATATTGTTGTTATTTAAACCCTTTTTCCAATACTGCTGTTTTTCTAAAATTCCTTCAGATTTTTCTAAAGACTATTTGTTGAGGTTTTTTTTTTTTTTTGATTTTTTTTAATCAGATCAAAGGTTTATTCTCTTTTATATTTACAATATTTTCGGAAGATATAAAAATATATATATAAAATAATAAAAATCAAAATTAGATTTATACTCAACGTGTTATCAAACCATCAATAAGAACATGTGACAGCAAGTCACCTCAGGAATCCAGTACCTTTTGACAGTTTGAGGAGTTTTTACTAATGTTGCCGTAGTGATGGTTTTTAGTTCTTCATCGGATTTCCAGTACTTCTAAAGTATTTTTAAAGCCCTTCGAAACTATTACAAGTTCTCCAGTAATCCTAAGTATGACTTTCACTTTCATATTTTACTTAGTAAACTGGAGGGAAGAGACGGATTAATACCTTTCCCAAGGGTATTGGTACGTAAGCGTATGCAAAGAATTCAACTGGAATTCGAACTCAGCACCTCGTTGCAAGTCGATATCCACTGCACCACAACGCACATCCAAAGTACATTTTCCTAAAAGGCTGCAGGTTTGATACAATGCTCATTTGCAAAATCCAGTCAAATGAGAACGTATTTTTGCTTAAGAAGTATTTCTTTTCCTTGGAGTCCTGCACCTTAAAAACTGATTTTATTTAATTACCAAGAAACTTTTCTGCTTGTAATCAGTATGACTGATGGTAAACCCCAGGAGAGTAACTCATTGCGCATTTTGAGCTCATGTTTACCACTGGCGTGAAGTGGGGTTGATTATATTGAATCAATTACTATGTCTATTGCTAGGGAGGCTGGTTCATTGTTCATGCCAGACAGTTCTTCTCACCAGAATCTTGTTCTTGTTGATGGTCGTGACGCACCAATTGTGACACTGCCACCCAGCTGGTCGGTTGGTTCGGTCGCTCGCTGGTTCGGGAACAGATTCCGCTGCGATGATGTCGAAACGGTTTCCGCTGTATCGACGCTTTTGGGCTGCTGTTGCTGGTCGTGATGATCTCGTCACAAAAGCTGGACTTCAAGATGTCTATTGCAACAACGGACCACTGACCGCGTTGTGATTTGATCTCAGAAAGTCGCGTTGTGCAAATTCAGTAGCCATCTTTCCACCAGAACCAGACCGGACACTTGTGTACACTTGTTAAAAATAAACATGGCACTAAAAAAAATTAAATTAAATAAATTAATAAGGTCGAACACGCCTGGAGAGTTACGAAGAATGTCTTTATAGAAAAAAAAATATTAGTTACAGGAGCAGACAATACAGTTGTCGGAAAGCCATTTTACAACAGAGAGAGAGATAGTTCGTTTTCAAAAATCTCAGGGCTTCCAATCTTAAAAATAAAAATGTTTTTTCTAAGTTTCGTTAAAGTAACAGAGCTCTTCAAATTTCCATTAAAGTCTTTTCACGTATTCATTAAATTTTCATTAAATTCTTTTCACATATTCTCTATAATCAGAGCTGTCAATTCTCTATGCAACTTCTAAAACAACAAAGTTCTTTCGGGTTCTTATCGGAGTTTAACGTAGTTTACCGAAGTAGAGCGAACGAGGAATCAGAAATTTCAATTCTCCGATGATTTAAAAGAAACAATAACGTTCTTTCGGGATTCCTATCGAAGGGGCATTATTCAACATTAACTCTTTAAGTTAATCGGCAACAGGCTTCATCCAGCATTAACTTTTTAGTCATTAGTTCTGAGGTAGGCGACCAGCCGTGAGCCATGGTTCCCCCAGTTGGGAACCCTTTCCACAGTCGTTACATTTCGACCCACAAAAACTACTGATTTTTCTCGCCGAGTCCTGATTTTTATAACAATCCCCAATCCTGTCGGAGGATTTGGCCAACTCAAAGCTTTTGACCAATAAGATTATTTTCCACCCACAGGATTTGCGGGGAGCCATGGCTCGACAAATGAAATATCAACAGCTCACATGACGTAATGTCTTTCTGTTTTCTTTCTTTCGATTACATCATCTTTAGATTTTTCAATTCCTACAATTTCTGTTCCCAGGAACAACCGTTGGGGATTTAACCCTACGCGACCTCATCAAGTAAATCCTGACATTTTGTTATGACTGCGACCTTTTTGTCAAATTTCCACCTGGCACAAAATAATCCGTATCGTATATGGAAAAGAAAGAAAACTAGATTTCTTTCCCTCTCTTTCAAATTGTCAGCTAATTTTTCTATTCCCCGGATTTTACAAGTACATAATAGTATTAAAATAGTCTTTTACATAAGCTCACATCGCGAATTACAATAAAGCACAACTAATAATACCACTAATATTAACTGCTTTTTCTCCGTTGTATTAAACCAAACAAAAGAAAATATACCAGTGGGAGATGGTGTCACATTCTCACGCGCTTTCACTCCTTACAACCCTCTTCTTCATAGTGATATTGTCACCTTGGTTTGGATAAAACGATCAAAAATAGATAATATATATTTAATTAATTTGTTTGAACATTATTTTTAATCGATACTCGTATTTGATTAGATATTTTTTCAATAAAACAGTATATTTATATACATATTTCTCCCAGCCTGATTATTAAAGAGAAATGTTGTTAGAAAATGCGTTATTCAATATATATATATATATATATATATATATATATATATATATATATATATATCCGCAGACAGATCTGTTTTGCTGTATCACATCTCATCAATACGGTTAGACATCCGATTGCTTTTTGCCAGGATTGAAACCCGACCGAATTGTTATCAGTCGGAGATTCTACTTATTAGCTATGGGCGCTCGGTAGAAGAAATCAGACTTTTAGCGTGTGATATACTATGTAAACATACGCTAGTAGCTAAGAGTGTTCTAATTCATTATTGAATGAACGATGCATAGATGCTAGAGAAGCTACGGTTTTTTCAAAGTCTACCATTCCTCCAGAGTGCACAATCAGGGTGTGAGAGCGTTAATAGTCATCCGCAGACAGATCTGCTTCGCTGTATCATAATCAAAGGGCCATTACTATTCAGGATAAACATAAGTCCATCATCTCGGTATAGGCCTACTTGTTTAGGATTCACAACTTTACTAAGGGTGTCTAGGATATAGATGCCTATTAAATCGGCAAACTAGGCTGAATCATGAGTTCCCATGGGAACGTCAAATTTACTATTGTGACTTTTAGTCCAGGTACTACCGTTTAGGTTAAGGAGGAATTGTCTCGCTGCTAGAATAATATTAGCTTTTCTTCTGTGATCTCTACATAGTTAATTAAAGAGTATATATATATATATATATATATATATATATATATACTGTTTAATTAACAAACAGAATATCTACCCAAATATGAGAAAAAATAATGTTAAAACAAATTAAATATGACGGTTGTTAATTATCTTTCGTTAATCTCCGGAATATTTCGTAATATATATATATATATATATATATATATATATATATATATAGTGACGTAAATTAATAAATATTCATATATCTATAGTATTATTATTCAGGCGTTAATAAAACAGTACTCAATGTATGAACAGAGCTGTATTCTATATATTTTAATGAATATACATATTATCTCACGTCTATGACACGACTCGAAGTTTCATGTGTTATGCAGTCACCAGGTGCATATTTTAAACTAACAGTTTTACAGATTTTAAGTTCACTCGATGTCCATGGGAATTAAATCTTATGAAGTTAAGGTTTTTAATAACACGATTAAAAATTTAAATATTCTACAGTTACATGTGGATAAAAATTTAACATTTAAATTTAAAATCTAAAATTAAAATAAAAAATAATAAAATGCAAAAGAAGAAATCAATGAGGCGTAAATCATGAGTGTTAAAAATTTTAAATTGATGGAAAAGTAAAATTTAAGATTATAAAAATAAAAATAAGACAAAATAAAAGAAAAAAATAAAAGAAAAATAAGAGGTCAAATTTAGAGTTTTGAACTAAAAATGTAAGGAACAGAAATAAAAGGGGTTTAAGCTGTTAAAAGTAATATTTCGGGGGAAAGAAAGAAAGAAAGAAAGAAAGAAAGAAAGAAAGAAAGAGGCAAATGTAAAAAAAGGGGTCGATATCAATCTGGGTCTAAGCATTTAAGTATTTTTTCTATGACAGCATATGGTCATTAAATCACTTTTCTTATTAAGTAAATTTGTATTCTTGATATTGTTTAAGATGACAAGTTTTTCTAAGAGGCATAGATTACATTTATCTCCTTTTCCACTGTAATGTTTGAACTAATCTCTCTCTCTCTCTCTCTCTCTCTCTCTATATATATATATATATATATATATATATAATTGTTGTTTTCTTCATAATATCCTCAGTATAATACCACATTTTCAGGTTTTCTTTTCACCTGCGAAAATGCCCAGTATTTACTGTCTTCTGTTAGTTCAGAACTCATTTTTATGAACATTTCCTTTCTCTTAATACTTTGCTTAGTTTACAGAAAGCATCTTTTTTGTTAGTACACTTCTTTAAATTTTTTGTGTCACATTTTCCGTTTACGGTTACTACACTAACCAGATCTTGCTGCTTGCGACCGGCGTCCCTATTACGTAATTCACAACTGGACTGTCTCTTTTACTGACAACTATGCATTTGTATATATTTTGAGTAACAAGTTCGTTCTTCCAGTCCTTCTCAGGTTTTTTTGTTTTCTTTTTTTTTTTACTGTGCTTACATTTCTTTCTTCTTGCTTTCCCTTAATGACTTTTCTATAGTAAGTTTTTCTTATGTATTTACCGTCAATACAGTGCCTTCTTAATTTTATCATAATTTTTCGTAATCTCTTAGACATTTTGCCCTATTCGTCGACACAATAGTTATCATCGTCAATCCTGCGCAAGTTAGCTTGAAAAACACCTCTTATATGTGAGTAACTTAGTTCTAACGTTTTCTGTAATATTTTAATATTTGTATATATAATATTTTAAGTTTTTTTCTATGTCTTCTGAATGAATTCAATGTATCGCTTTTCATCAGTTTTTCATGGTAGAAATTAAACAACTTTATCGAGTAATTTCAGAGAAATATTTATAAGAACCAGTATCTTAATATTAAAGTAGTAGTTCCAGAGAGACACTATCCGAATGATATTTCCTTCTTAATAATAAACTATGAAGGGAATTGGGATGATTAATCCCTGTGTACTTGACATAACATGTCTCGGGTATAAAGGTCAAGACTTGTGAAACGAAGGAAGGAAATCCGTCAGAAGATTTGTCATGGAAATAGCAATAGAATAACGAGAGCCTCGCGAAAGGGATTGTAGGGTAGAAAATAATTAATGATCCACTAGGCTGTTTGAACGGATTTGAACTGTATCAAAACTAGAAAAAGAAGACTAGGATATACATCGGAAAAGAAGATATGAAATGCTATACAGAAATGTTTTAATTACAGACTCTTAGGAAATTTTATAAAGTGCTTTAAGAGTCATACTATAAAGATAAGATATCACAATCTTTTAGTGTAGTGTTGGAGATATTGTTCGATGGAGGGGGTCTCTGATTGCGGTATCAATGAAAAGCAATATCAAACTTCCGCTAAAAGTTTATGTGATACTAGGTCTTTTTCAAAATTTTATATATGTGACAGGAATCTTGTATACACTTCACCCACATCTATTGAACAGGTGAAGAGACTCATCCGTTGTTCCCTGTCTAGGAAGTGGTTTCCGGCTTTCTCTTTTCCAATCTTTTCACTTTGGTTTCTTTTTTTTTCAATTGGAGTAGATAGATCTATCTATCGCCCGGTTCACACTCCATCCTCGTCTATTGAACAGGTTACGAGGCTCATCCCTTGTTCCCTGTCTAGGATGTGGTTTCCGGCTTTCTCTTTTCCAATCTTCTCACTTTGGTTTCTTTTTTTTTTCAATTGGAGTAGATTGATTTATCTACCGCCCGGTTCACACTCCACCCACGTCTATTGAACAGGTTAAGAGACTCATCCCTTGTTCCCTGTTTAGGGTGTGGTTTCCGGCTTTCTCTTTTCCAATCTTTTCACTATTACGTAGCTCCCTGCACATCAGTGGCGTTACCGCCTTGCTCGGGGTGATACGATTAAAAAAATATATATATATGACAAAAATATATCCAATTTTCTCGCACGGTTTTGTGATTTAAAGATTGCATAGAGCTTAAGCCTATGCTCCTTATGCGTAACATACCTCTCCAGCTACTTGGAAGTAGAAGGAAATTAGTTGACGTGGTAACTACTTTCTTCTATAGCAACCGAATTTTTCTTACTAAAATTCATAATTGTTTACTAGTAACTAATATATATATATATATATATATATATATATATATATATGTGTGTGTGTGTGTGTGTGTGTGTGTGTGTGTGTGTGTGTGTGTGTGTGTTGTTTCAAATTTGCTGTATGTATTAAGAAAGAGTACTAACTATAAAAGAGAGAGCTATGATAGAATGGTATTATTCTCTCATTTGTATCCCCCCTGTTGTGAGTATTGTTATATCCGTAATATAACAACACCGTATTTCACGGACAAAATAGAATAATTGAAAGAAAAGGAATTACAAACATTCTTTTATTCCATGAAGGCATGCATAAAACTATATATACACGTGTTCTATGCGTAGAACAATATATCATACTGCACAGTGAGTAGAGTGTAGGGAGATACAAAACGGAAGTGTCTTACATATACTATGGAGATACTTCTGTGTCTGGAGAAGCCACGTTTAGGACACCAGGGAGAAATGGGCTAGATTCATGTACTAGGTGAGGACATATTCCACGAACGGGAAACAGCGAGTTTTGGCTTTTTTCAAATTGAGGATTGCGAACTGAAGATACTTTCTATATCTAGGAAAGATATATTCACATTTGTTGGAAGAAGTATATTTAGCTTCAACCAAAGCCGTTTGATCCAAGCTAAAACAAAAACAAAAAACAAAAAATTAACCGCTCGGTCCGACTGCTGTAAACAAACTGAATGAATGGCCACTCGTCATTGTATGAAGTGACGTCACTAAGTTACCTATATGAATTATCTCCGCCAATGAGAGATAATCGCTTTTTATAACGCTACGAAACTAAAGGAAATAGAACATTTCTAGATATAGAAACCAATACTACATCCTGACTGCTAATTACACGGCTAAAGCGTTTCTCAGTCTCTAGTATACTTTTCGTTTTGTACGCTCTACATATATGAAAGCTACTGGGAACGGATGGGAATTTGAAGAAAGAATTAACGCGAGAAAAAGAGCACTATGACGCAATTCAGTCCACCAGGAATTTGGAAACGGCATGCTGTACTGATTAGCATTCCCACCGGAAGCCGTAATACAAGCCGTAATACAAGCCGTAATACAAGCATTTCAGAGTGTTTGCGTATCAATCTGAGAACTGTGCAAAGGATTTGAAAAGACTTGGATGAGTCTAATTGTGATTACGAAGGTGTTTGGAGTGATCACAAGTGATGGCGATATTATGCATCCATTCAACTTTCCACAGGGACTCAACACGGAGGCCAACATAAAGTATCTTGAGGAGATGGTGCTGCCCTGGTTCAAGAGGGTGACAGCTAAAAGAACCTATGTCTGGGAAGAGGAGCCCACATCATGCTGCACAAGCAGGAGAACCCATTCATGGTTGTCAGACAATTTCTACGACCACATCAGCCCTTACATCCGGTCCTCTAACTCCCAAGACTGCAACCGCCTTAATTATTCTGTGTGGAGCGCAGTTGAGCGAGAGACCAACAAAACTCCTTGTAGCACCAAAGATAAACAGAAAGCAAGGATTATGGAAGTATTCACTAACTTAAATAAAGAGACCGTCCAGAAGAGATGCAGGAGATACCGAAATCGTCTGAAAACTGTGTTCCAAAACAATGACAATTTTATTGAATAAATTTAATTTTTAGTACTTCAAGATATTTTTATGTAATTTTGGTAAATTTATCTTTTAAAATGTGATGTCAGTGTTATTTTCATTTTTGCGTAATTTATACGACAATTCATTCATCGCACCCAATATTCTGTTAATTTTTTGTTTAATTGCATTTCCTTTATATTGCTTATATTTTTTTTCGCTTGCAAAATTTTTTATTTGCATTAACAAAAATTATTAGTTTTATGTATTTGTACATTTTTACTCTTTAGATCCGTGTTTTTGTAGTGTGTGGTGTAATAAACATTATTTCGTGAATGCATTTTGAAATATATTCTGAACATTTGTTTAGGATCTTATATTGCACTGGAAAGGAGATCATTGAAGGACCTTCTTATACAAGGTTATACATAGCTGAGAGGTCAAGGTGAATCGTGTCTAATGACGCTTTCCCCCTAGGGGACGCAGGTTCGAATTCTGCCGGAGGGCGCCTATTTTTCTAACAAAATTTCTCGAATATTCAGGCCAGTCGTCGTAAATAAATATATATACTGTTTAAGAAATAAATAAAAACCGAGCATCTGCTAAAATATGAATATCAATTGAAATAGAGTTTAAACAAATAAATTAATACACATGTATGTGTGTGTGTGTGTGTGTGTGTGTGTGGCAAACTGTTTAGAATATCGTTTTGCCTGTCATATAATATCTTCTTTTAAAGCAACTCGCTTAGAATTACGGTATTTTTTACACATATGTGCACTGATTTTCTTTTGCTTCGAAAATAATTAAACATCACATGGCACATATCCCTTAATATATATATATATATATATATAGTTACTAGGAAAATATTCACAACCACACTAAGAGTTTGAGATTACTCGCAAACTTCTGATGGTTGGTCAAATTTGAATATGTTGATTGAGTGGAGAAATTATCAGTCCATAAATAGTGTAAAAATTCAGTGAGGAATGCAAATATACATTTTTGCAGGCGTATATTTAAACAAATTTAAAACTAATTAGAAATGACAAATAAAAAATCTTGAATTCATTTATTTCAAACTTATTAAGTATAGGCGTGTGTCTGAGCGTTTTAGATTACATACATATTTCCATATAAATGTAATCTTTTCCAAGGATGTGCGTTGTGGTGCAGTGTGTATCGGCTCGGAACGAGAAATTGGTGTGACGAGTTCGAATTCCAGTTGAATGCCCTGTATTTACTTACGCGCAAATACATACCCTTGGGAAAGGTGTTAATCAATTCCTTCTCGCCAGAAATGATTGGGTTCTATAGCCTTGGTTGGCAACTAGTATACCGCAGAAAGTAATGGCAGCCTACTGTGGGATATTCTTCTGCCCATTCAGTCATGTTTCTTTCGGGACATTATCGCCCAAGCGCGTATCACTTAACTGGCTGTATATTTTACAAAAGACAGTTAAGAACTAATCTGTTCTTTATCCGTTTTGATTGGAAGTTCTTTGTAGTTGCATAAATACATGAACATAAAATACTTTTACACACACACACACACACACACACATATATATATATATATATATATATATATATATATATATATATTTGGTAAAGTTTTAGCAAATTCAACTGATAAGCTCTCTGTCCAATAATTTTTGAAAATCACTAAAAATGAATACTAATAAGTGTACACATATATATAAATGTATTTATTGCTAAGAATTAGCACGATTAATCACTATATATATATATATATATATATATATATATATATGAATGA
>JBBBDQ010000886.1:1945000-1955000 GCA_037127315.1 Ascarosepion bandense | reverse complement strand
ATAAAATAATAAAGGAAAAGAGTGAAAAGATTGGAAAAGAGAAAACCGGAAACCGCATCCTAAACAGTAAACAAGGGATGAGCCTCTTCACCTGTTCAATAGATGTGGGTGGAGTGTGAACCGGGCGATAGTTTAGTCTATCTACTCCAATTGAAAAAAAAAAATAAAATAATAAAGGAAAAGAGTGAAAAGATTGGAAAAGAGAAAACCGGAAACCGCATCCTAAACAGGAAACAAGGGATGAGCCTCTTCACCTGTTCAATAGATGTGGGTGGAGTGTGAACCGGGCGATAGTTTAGTCTATCTACTCCAATTGAAAAAAAAAAATAAAATAATAAAGGAAAAGAGTGAAAAGATTGGAAAAGAGAAAACCTGAAACCGCATCCTAAACAGGAAACAAGGGATGAGCCTCTTCACCTGTTCAATAGATGTGGGTGGAGTGTGAACCGGGCGATAGTTTAATCTATCTACTCCAATTAGTTTAATCTATCTACTCGGGAACCCCTTCCTAAACTAGAAAC
Organism: Ascarosepion bandense; assembly: GCA_037127315.1. Classification (NCBI taxonomy): domain Eukaryota; kingdom Metazoa; phylum Mollusca; class Cephalopoda; order Sepiida; family Sepiidae; genus Ascarosepion; species Ascarosepion bandense. The sequence continues at coordinate 1,954,479 of JBBBDQ010000886.1, read as the reverse complement.
AAGGCGATCAACTCTACTCCTGTCCAAAAGAAGGGGGTGGAGTGTGAGACCTGGCGATAGAAGGTACTATCTACTCCAATTAAAAAAAATAAATATGTGACTGAAGTTAATGAAGTTTTAACTTAGTATAAGTCAAACCTAAATTTCATAATTAAGAACAATTTACACAAAAATTAGGCAGAAAAGATAAGAACCGAAAAAGAATAAAATAAAATAAAAAATACAAGTAAAAATAAGTAAATAAATAATTCAAAAAATAATAAAAAATAAGATCACACTGGCTAAACTCACCAAGTTGCAGGCTTGCTGACAGAAAAAAGTTAAGAAAATTTCAAAAATTATCTTCATTCTGTTTCTTCTATACAGTTCTGGAGAGTTCTGGAGAGATTAAGTTACCTTAAGCAAGCAGTAACAGACAGTAGTGTGATGGAGGGGGGGAATCACCTCCAAGCCATGTGTCCAGTTAGCAAGGGAATGACAGAGAACAATAAAAAAAAAAAACAAAAAAAAAACATGGCCGGTCTTAGAATTCCTACATATAACCAAAACCCTAATATACCAAACCTAAATTTCATAATTAAGAACAATTTACACAAAAATTAGGCAGAAAAGATAAGAACCGAAAAAGAATAAAATAAAATAAAAAATACAAGTAAAAATAAGTAAATAAATAATTCAAAAAATAATAAAAAATAAGATCACACTGGCTAAACTCACCAAGTTGCAGGCTTGCTGACAGAAAAAAGTTAAGAAAATTTCAAAAATTATCTTCATTCTGTTTCTTCTATACAGTTCTGGAGAGATTAAGTTACCTTAAGCAAGCAGTAACAGACAGTAGTGTGATGGAGGGGGGAATCACCTCCAAGCCATGTGTCCAGTTAGCAAGGGAATGACAGAGAACAATAAAAAAAAAACAAAAAAAAAAAAACATGGCCGGTCTTAGAATTCCTACATATAACCAAAACCCTAATATACCAAACCTAAATTTCATAATTAAGAACAATTTACACAAAAATTAGGCAGAAAAGATAAGAACCGAAAAAGAATAAAATAAAATAAAAAATACAAGTAAAAATAAGTAAATAAATAATTCAAAAAATAATAAAAAATAAGATCACACTGGCTAAACTCACCAAGTTGCAGGCTTGCTGACAGAAAAAAGTTAAGAAAATTTCAAAAATTATCTTCATTCTGTTTCTTCTATACAGTTCTGGAGAGTTCTGGAGAGATTAAGTTACCTTAAGCAAGCAGTAACAGACAGTAGTGTGATGGAGGGGGGGAATCACCTCCAAGCCATGTGTCCAGTTAGCAAGGGAATGACAGAGAACAATAAAAAAAAAAAACAAAAAAAAAACATATGTATATACATAAATGTGTGTAATTACAGATGCTAAATTAATACGTGTATTTATACATACATACATATAAATATATATATATATATATACATACATACATATAAATATATATATATATATATATATATATATATATATATATATACATACATACATTATGAACTATACGTATACGCAAACATGCCTAAACACACGCATACAATCTCTCATTCATATCTCTGTGTGTGTATGTGTGCACGTGTTGCTTTTTGTAATGACTTTCTCTTCTCAACCAATCATTTTTAGTCGAAATTATTAAGTGAACTAACAAATAGGAAGTATTAAATATAGCTTAAAAAAGAAATAGAGTACTATAAGGAATGTGAATAAAAGAGAGAGAGAGAGAGAGAGAGAGAGAGAGAGAGATAGAAAAAGTGAGAGAGAATGTGTTTGGGAGACAGGGTGAAAGAAAGAGAGAAAGAGAGGAAGAATATCACCCCATAAAGTAAAAAAAATAGAAATAAAGATAATAGAACCAAAATAGAAAAGTGGAAAATAAGGAATTAATTTAAAGATTCTGAAAACTAAAATTATGATTTAAGTATCAAGAACAGAAAGACAGACTATGATGAAAAAAAAAGAAGAAATTTATAAAGAAAAATAAAAAAAAAGAAATAATAATAAGAATAAGGTGGGGAAGGAAGAAGAAAGGAAGATTGGAATAAAAAGAAAAATAATAACTTGAATCCATCAAAATGTATTAATAGACAGATTTATGAAGATCAGTGAGCGAGAAGAAATATATATATATATATATATGAATGAAAAAAGCTACAAGGGTGCCTGACAATATTTTTTTTTTTTTAATCGTATCACCCCGAGCAAGGCGGTAACGCCACTGGTGTGCAGGGGGCTATGTAATAGTGATAAGATTGGAAAAGAGAAAGCCGGAAACCACATCCTAAATAGGGAACAAGGGATGAGCCTCTTAATCTGTTCAATAGACATGGGTGGAGTGCGAACCGGGCGATAGATAGATCTATCTACTCCAATTGAAAAAAAAACAAAAAAACAAAGTGAGAAGATTGGAAAAGAGAAAGCCGGAAACCACATCCTAAGCAGGAAACAAGGGATGAGCCTTTTAACCTGTTCAATAGACATGGGTGGAGTGTGAACCAGGCGATAGATAGATCTATCTACTCCAATTTACTGAAAGAAAGAAAAAAAAGAAACAAAGTGAAAATGATGTTAAAAATGAAAATTACAGAATGAAGAAAGGACTGATGGGAAAAAGAGTTAAAAAAGAGACAGGAGATGGAAAAATAAATAATGAATTAAAAAAAGTAAGAAAAAAATAGAAGATAAGAAAGAAAGGATATAAGAAAGAAAAGAGAAAGAAGAAAAGAGACAAAAGAAAAGACAAATGAGAAAAAGATATACACGTGTGCAGAAGGAACGAACGAAAGAGAAAAAGAAAGAACGAAAGAGAAAAAGAAAGAACGAAACAAAAAACAAAGAAAGAAAGAAAGAATATTCTCTGTATGTTCTAATAATAATTCCTGGTAGAACTTTTTCTCTCAAGATCGCCTCTCTGTAACGGTTGAATAGGTTCGGTGAGAAGGCACATCCTTGTATTAATTCTTTAAGACAAGGGGGAGCGGTCTCATTGGACTATTTCAACTCATATTCTTTCTTTCTTTTTATCTTTCTTTCTTTTCGTCTTTCTTTGAGGCTTTCTTTCTTTCTTTTGATTGATCGTTCATTCAGAATACAGTATTATTTGTTCTTTTTCTCATCTCTCCTTTTTTCTTTATTGCTTCCTTATCCAATCTTTTCGTTCTTTCTTTCTTTCTTTCTTTCTTTTTTCATTAGTTCCTTCGTTTTTTCGTTCTTTCAGCACACTGTATTATTTACGTGTAAATCTTTTTCTCATTTGTTCTTTTTGTTTTTGGGTATTTTTTGAAATCCTGTTGAAATTTTAACAATATTTGTTAGTCTTTACTAATTTCATTGTGTAAACTTGGAGATCCGAATGCGAATTGGCATGGCAAAGGACGCGTTCCAGAAGATGAGCAAAATACTAACACACAGGAAAATCTCAATAGAAACAAAGAAAAGAGTGCTGGACTGCTACGTGATGTCAGTTCTTCAATACGGCAGTAAATGCTGGACAATATCATCGAAAATGAGGACAAAACGAAGCGGCCGAAATGTGGTTCTACAGAAGGATGCTACGGATATCGTAGACTGAGCATGCAAGCAACGATGAGGTGTTGGAAAGAATGGCAACAAAAAGGAAATTGATACTGAACATCAAAAAACTTCGACGGTTTTCTTCTATCTGCTGAACCAAATTTGCTTCTGTGGTTTGAACATCTAGCCACATTTTCAATTTTTTTTATTTTTAATCATTTCACCCCGAGCAAGGCGGAAACGCCACTGATGTGCAGGGGGTTACATAAATGTAAAAAGATTAATTAGAAAAGAGTGAGGAGTACAAGCTAGTTAGAAAGGAACAATAGAAAGCTGAGAAAGCAGGTGCGATGACAGATACATAGGTGGAGAGAAAGGGAAGGTTATACAGGGGAGGGGAGAGAGCTAGAGTCCAGTGGTTAGTAGATGAGTATTGAGTTTGCATTTAAATTTCTGGAAGTTGTAGCCGTCAGGAAAGCAAGAATACGGCAGCGAGTTCCACAGGCGGGAAGTGCGAGAGAGGAAGCTGCAGGAGTAGAATTGTCGTCTGCATTTGGCTAACCTGACTGTGAATGGGTGGGAGCCAGTTGCCAGTCTCGATCACCGGCTAACATTTTTAGTTGAGCATACAAGATATTAAATGTCTTCGTATTGCGTGCACAAATCACCGATGGCGCCTTCGCTTGACTCCAATTCGCCAAAGAATGAACGTCGTTGGAATGGTTCTCGGATAAAGCAGATAGACTGGCCAAACCAATGAAGCTGTCGGTCAAAAAACATGGCCTTGATGGTCGTTGACTGTGAATGATTCTGAAATTCCCTACCAATGAATCAGACAATTGCTATAGCCAGGTCATGTGAAATCGTCCAGAAGTTCGGAAATGGTAACGATACGGAAACACCCTTATATATATATATATATATATATATATATATATATATATATATATATATATATATTCAAATGAATAAGAAATAAGAACAAAAAATAATTGCAGCATTCGAAACATTAATTTAAAACAGTGCTCAAAATAAGAATAGAGCAATGAATATTTATTATTAATTATTACGTTAGAGCATGTGCAAATTACAAACTACTACAAAATTGTACATTTTGTTTCGATATTGAAAGAATAGTGTCTCATCAAATAATTGACAATTATTGCAATGGTGTGTAACAATATAAATCTATTTTCGGGATGTATGATGAAATTTGTTTGGCCTTGAAAAATATTGCGTCATCCGTGATTGCATCAGATTTTTATCACGCCCAAACGTTATAGTTTCGACTGTTGATTAGTTGTCCTACGGCCACTGTCTGAAATGGACGTTACTCGAAGGAAGCGAACAAAAATTCTAACGCTGCACAAACACACTGGCAAACCTTACAGAGAGATCGCAGCTATTGTTGGTGTCAGCCTTTCAACTGTCAGTCGTAATATAAAAGCGAATATGGAAACTGATTCCATCAGTCCAAAACGTAAAAGTAAATGCTGTCGAAAGAGAAAACCAACGTCAAGAGACGATGTATACGGGGTCAAAAATGCAGGAAAAATGCGAAAGGTCCTAGGAAGACAATATTCGTTTTGTTTTAATTATTTTTCACAAGAGTATATATATATATATATATATATATATATATATATATATATATATATCTGTGTGTGTGTGTGTGTGTGTGTGTGTGTTTCTATAAGAAAAACAGATCTGGAAAAAACTTTGGCGTAAATTGATATTTTGGTAGTATTATACAGTGGCGCATAAATTGTTTTCTCTTTTTATCAGTGTGGCATTTCAAAGTCGAAATTGTGGTCGAATATATTTCTGTGAATTACTAATGCATCCGTCAAATTATTATTGGTGATGTCTCTTCTGTGTTCATTTATACGTTTCATGTTTCTACTTGTTTCTCCGATGTAATTTGAGGAACAATTTCGGCATTTATTTTGTATATACCCGCTTGTTCATTATTATGGTTTCGGATTGTTTTTTTTTTTTTCTTAGATCCGACCATGTCCATAACAGTTTTCAGGGTAGTTGTTACTATTTGCATGTTTTTTAGATGGGATAAGTTGTTTTGGATAGTGGATACTATGGAGTAGGTGGTTAGTATAATGCATCTGCTATTGTTTAAATTTTATTGTTGATAATGTTGCTCTTGTTTTGGTTGTATATTTTATGTGCCTTTCTTTTGGCGTTGTGAATAAAATGTTATGGGTATTGTAAGTTTTTGAATGTGTTTTCTATTTATTTTTCTTCTTTGGAGAGATATTGGAGGCTACAGATTCTTAGTGCTTTTAAAAAGAAGCGTATAATGATATCAGATTTGATACTTATGTATGCATACAGCTAGATGTGAAACATCATTGTACTCGAAAATAGAGACTTCTATGAAATTCAGACAAAATTCGATGAACCAATATTCAAGAGGAGCAGGCGCAGCAGGCATACCCTAAAAATTATTATTCTAAGTCCTGACTCTGTTATATTGGTGTAAGCATCTTCCTGAGTTACCTAAATGAGATACAAAGATACAGAGATGCATTGGCATATGTATGCAGAATCCTACAATACTCATTAACCTGACATCTTACAGACTTTTATACATTTGAACATTTAAAAAAAGAGACCAAAGACATCATTTTAAAATCTGAAATCCTTTTCAATGTTCTTCTTCTATGTGCCCTGTCCCTTCAGGACGTAGGCGATCATAGCTTTCCACGTCTCCCATACCTGGTGGCTCTTAGCACGCCTTCTTCTGTTACACCATGCAACCCTCGTTCCATCATCCACCTGATTAGGTCCTTCAAATATGTTATCCGCTGCTTTACCCTGTCTCTTTTTCCCTCTATCTGGCCTGTTAGTACCAGGTTCTCCAAGCCCTCCTTCCCCATTGCATGTCCCAGGAACTTCAGCTGTCTTCAGTATTAATTTCCTTTTGGTTTCCATCATTTTTAAAGCCTCATCATTGCTCACATGCTCGATCCATGATATTCGCAGTATCCTTCTGTAGAATCACATTTCAGTTGCTTCAAGTTTTTCCTTCATCTTTGATGATATTGTCCAGCATTCACTGACATATTGAAGAACTGACAACACATAGCAATTCAGTACTCTCTTCTTTGTTTCTAGTGAAATTGTCCGGTTTCTTAAAACTTTACTTAACTTCTGAAATGCTTCCTTCGTCATGCCAATTCGCCTTCGGATCTCTGTGTCGCACTTTCCGTTTTCTGTTATAACACTTCCCAGGTATTTAAATTTTTGTATCTGCTTGATTCTAGTATCCCCCACCTGTATTTGGCATATTGGGCTGCCCTTTTTACTGATGACCATGCATTCGGTTTTCTTGCAGTTTATATATAGTCCTTTCTTATCACTCTCTTCAGCCACCTTCTCTAGGATATCTTGTAGTTTTCTTTCTGTATCATAAATATCATAGATGGAACCCAAGTTCTGTTGGCCCCAAACTCTTTCCGGGCACAGATAATATGAGAAAAAGTAATAATAATGTTAAAATAAATGTTTAATGCGTTATAAAAATATTTAAATATTAACAACAAATAAGTAATATATATTGTATACTACGTTCAAGTTTATTCTCCAAATTTGTTATGCTAAAATTGTTTTAAAACAACTAATGATGGGAATGTTTGAATATACGCTTCAGCTTTGAACCCTGAACCCCTGATGAATACGAATCTTCCACCGTAGACTCCGCTCTGCTCTTCATGACTCTGGCGGGTGTACTGTCTGCCCGGTATATGCACTTTCACACGGGCAGCCGATATAGTGACCATCTGTATTCAAAGGGTTAAATTTTCTTGGTTGTGATGTGCGTTATGGTGCAGTGGATATCGACTCGGAACGATAAATCAGGGAGCCGATTTCGAATTCCAGTGAAATCCTTGCATTCACTTACGCACAAATACCCTTTGGAAAAGGTATTAATCCGTCTCTTCACTCCAGTTACTGGTCAAATAATAGGACAGATTGGGTTCTATAGCCTTGGCTAGTAACCAGTCTACCGCAGAAAGCAATGGCAACCTACTGCGGGATAATCTTCTGCCCAGTCAGTCATGTCTCTTTCGTGATATGATTGTCCAAAGCGTGTATCACGTATGGCACTTAACTGACTGACTGTGACATGTACTATGCAAAAACGTCTTATCTAAGTATCTGTATTATAGCTATACAAAAATCTGTATTATAGCTCTACAAAATCTGTATTAATTACAGGTTTTTACCTATAGCCAATTACTGTCATTTTTAGAACAGTGGGCAGAAGCGAGCGTTGGCAAAGGGTACGACGGCTTCGGGCATTCAAATCGGTAGGGCATCCATCAATCAATGGAAATTGTCTCAGTTAACTTCTTTGTATAAGCGCCCTACAATCTCACAAGCTGATCTGGATGTAGATCCGTGTTTCGATAAGCAAAATCGAAGTAGGTACCTCTACTTCTGTTTTAGGGGCATACAATCAATGTTGGCCCCGGGCATCACAAATTCTCTGCAAACTCACCAACGGTAAGCAATAATGGGTTAAAGATCGCATTTGGATTGCATTCATATTTTAAATACTGTTGGTAACAACTGTATATTTTCACTCTGTTTACATTCACAAAAAACACAATCTTCAAGCGTTTATTCTTAATGATTAATCATTTTCTTTTTCTCTAATATTCTCTGACATTTTTAAGCTAATTTTCTTTTTGTTCTTAACTTCTAAGTGTTTTTTGGTGGGTAGGTGTTTCTCTATGTGCGATATATTTTAGCAATTAAAACGTTTGTACTCCAATACTAAATAACATATAAATAACAAGAGCAGTCAAAGTTAATACCAACATCATCTTAGTGATTAGTAAGAGATGTTTAATAAAATGAGAATAGCTACAATAAACTTAACCGATTTTTTCTTTTTTAGATATTAAGTATTCAATTTATATTATAAATGATAATATTTTCGTGGAAAAATAGTGCGTTCATAAAATGTAATGGCGTAAAGCAATCAATGGGGAGATAATTTAGTATTTGGCATGTGAAACGTACAAAAAATATTAGCGACTAAACCGGAAAAATAATCCAGAAACTTTATCCCGTGACAGATTGAAACCAAAATCTAATCAGTTCGTTGCAGTCATGAGGCCAACCATCCCTGAAAGTTTCATTCGAATTAATCCAACGAGTTTTGAGATATCTTGACCACGGCCAGGTAGACAAACAAACAGACAAACGCGATCGAATATAATATCTTTGCTTTAAGGCGGAGGTAACAATGAAAATGCGTCATTAGGCCTGACGTGCTTCAGATCCTCGACTACGGGGTGAATCAGTGGCCAAGTAAAGTGGAAAATAGATCAATATACTGTTTAATAAATAAACTTCGCGTCTGCTCAAATACAAGTACCCACTAAAATAACATTTAAGATTAACTATCAACGTGGCCAAATGGTACGTCAGATCTAATGCCAGTCAGCCTATTTGGATTCTGCAGCTGATAGGATTTCTATCTAATAGGATTTCTTAGAAATTCAGAATAGTAGACGAAAATAAATAAATATAAATGTCATAAATAAATGGAGCGTCTAATTAAATACCAGTATTAATCAAAATAAAATTTAAATAATAAATATCGGAATAATAAGAAAAATCATTTATTTAGAAATGTATACATTTCTGATTCAGATATAGACTAAAATAAGCATGTTATATGAATATTTATAATAAATATATAAAACCCATATCGATGTTGATGGTTAATACAAACTTCATTGTGATAACAATGATTTACATAATGAAATTTGTCTTTATATGTATAAATCTGTATTTATTTAATCTGAGAATATATATATTTATTTAATCTGAGAATATATATATATATATGTGTGTGTGTGTGTGTGTGTGTGTGTGTGTGTGTGTGTGTGTGTGTGTGTGTGTGTGTGTGTGTGTGTG